>JALBCT010000021.1:0-188852 GCA_030444905.1 Metschnikowia sp. yHKB443 | reverse complement strand
GCGGGGGGTGGGGCCCGGGGCGTGAGGTAAAAAAAAAAAAAAAATTAGAGAAAAGAAACCCAACCCCAACCCCCCCCCCCACGGGGCAAGAAAAGAAAGAATTGTATGGGAAAAAATAACCCGAAAAAAAAAAAAGAAGGAAGCAAACAAAAAAAAAAAAAGAAAAAAAAAAAAAAAAAAAAAAAAAAAAAAGAAAAGACGAAAACTAGCTGGAAATGGCAGAGACAATAGGGCTGATGATCACAATGAATTATGTAACTCGCAGCATAAGCCACATACCCAGCACTCAAGCACCAGGCAGAGCTAAACACCAAGGGAGATGCACGGGGCACGCTATTTAGGTTACGGCGTCACACCGGCGCCGTTTTTGCAAAATATACATCAGCGGAGAAAATTATGGTGGGTCGGGTGTTCCTGGAACCTCGCCCAAGCAGGGACCCTTAAATCAGGGGCGTGGCATGCGGCCCATGCAATCAGGCCTGTGCCTCAAAAATTGAATACCACGCCGCCGCATGCGGAACCGGGTCGGGCACTTGTTCCTCAGGCTGCTCGTGCTCCGTGCACAGTCTTGTCCAGGTGCGGCCGTGTTTTTCGGTGACGGGGTCCTTGGATTCAAGCACTGCGCGTGAAGTCACCTGCATCGAGGTGCGGGCACTTCTAATTATGCTTATTCCAGAATCATTGTCTCGCCGCTATAATGTCGAGACACCGGTCCAAGCCGACTCTCTGGGGCAAGATCATTCCTGCTCCAATGAGTATCGACGCCACGCATCAACACGCCGCAACTCCGGGGGGTCCCGGCCGGCTCAGGTCATCCCAAACGCACACCGGCCCACTTGCATAAGCGATGCCAGGCTCGTAACGGACCCAAGCACGCCTCCACCATGAGGTGTTCAGCACCCGACTTCACGCCCCCCTTCGGAAAAATAAATAGAGGTCGGCACGAACACGTCACGCTGTTTGTCAGAGCTTGCTGGCCCGAATCCCGTTCAAGCGGAACTTCAAGTCTCGCAACGCCTTGGTGTCGGGGCGCCACTGCTCAAATAGTTCGTAGAGATCATTAATCACCTGTGTGCCACTTTGCGCATTGTCGCCAGAGTGCCAATATTTCTCGACGTTGAACAATAGGCCTCGGAGGCACCACGGCAAAATGAACGGATTCGTGCCAATCTTGCTGATGTTATACTCCTTGACATACACCTGATTGGTGATCAGAATCAACCCGCCAACACGCGCCTCGGGCGCATGTGGCACAACGATGTCGTCCGTGTCAAGAACAAACTTGAGCCCAAGATCGTACACCTTGCCGTCGTTGTAAATCTTTGAGTGGCCGCCGCCGGTGAACGGGCCGGCCAATACGGGACTGAGCTCCTTGATCACGTTGTTGTCAAAGTACCCCGTGTTGAGCAATTGGCAACACGTGGATATGAGCCGCTTCACAAACTCGGGCGTCTTGGACGCCTGGTCAATGTAGCACGCACGGTATATGTTGGGGTGAAACATGTGCGCCGCCAAGGACGAATAGAGAGGCACCAACTGGTCATTGATAGACCCCACGAGACAGATTTTCACATTAACGTCAATGATGATCTCCATAGCCTCCTTGTACGCCAAGGACTGCGCGCTGTCGAACTTTGTGAGCTCAAACAACTCTGTCATGGACTCGTGTTCAATGGCAGAATATGCCTTCATGAAGAAGGTCTTGTCGACTCCGTAGAACGGCCCGTTGTTGACTCCGGCCATCCCGAGGATACCGATTCGCTTGTGTGTGGGAAATTTGAGAAGGCCATTCTTAATGAGCTGCGCCAAGAGAATTATAGATACCACACATCCCTGTGAGTGAGCAGCAACGAATACGAAATCTGCTTCGTTTAGTTCTTGCTCCCACTTCTGCAAAACATTAAAGAAGAATGCGACCCTATCGAATATCTTGCCTTCTTTCTCGAGCGCTATCTTCTGGATGCTGATGTCATGCGCATTCTCCTCGCTGATCATATCGTTATGCACGAGGTACCGGATAATAGCCTTTTCTGCCTCGTTGGCGAATTTCAGAGACGTGCCTTTAGGCGAGCCAATGATAGGTCGAATCATTTTGGTCGGGAAGAACCCGTGAACACCGATAATGAGAATTTTCTTGATACGGCCCAGCCTTTCTGCCAAGGTTTCTGTTGCATGGCGTGGCTTCTTCTTATCCTGATTAATGAGTAGATGGTCCAATCCATCATGTGTCAACGCCACCAAGTTGGACTCGTCGGTGTCCTCTTCCGAATGTGTTTTTTGCCTTTTGGGGCTTGGTGCCGTGCTCACATTGCATTTTGGGAAGTTGGGAAGACACGCTTTCTTTGCATCCGATACTCTTGCCAAGGCTTTGCCGTAGAGCTTGTGGCTGCGCTCGTAGATAGGCACCAAATTTTCGTTCAACGACTCCCGAACTTCAGGGTCGGGCACTGGAGTGGACGACGAAGATAAACCAAGACGGGATGGGATGTGCGAGAAGTAAGAAAGCCAGTTTTTGAAATCGAACCCTTGATTGGTCCTTGTAGATTGAAACACAGCCGAGAGCCCGGTCTGGACCTGTAGACAAGAGTTCCAATCTGGCACAATCACGTTCTCCGAGAAATTCTCGTTTTTGTGGGTGTTGATTTTGTTGAACTCGCGGGCGCTGTCGTGGGCCTTGTATAACACCGCATCGTCGGTTGGCTCTGATGCTCCAGGCGGGGTGTCGTTGTCAAGACTGGCGTCCCTGTCTAGGTCTGCTTTGAGAGGGATGGATGGGGTCGACTGGAGGATCTTGTTGGCTGTTCTGGTGGGGTACGAGCCCTCCTGGGGCCCGCTGTTGTCCTGAGCATTCCAGAAGCTCCACAGCTTCTTTCTGTAGCCCAGCAGGGAGTCTTCGATGGCGCTTTGTGAGGATCCGGGTTGTTGGTCTACCGTCGGAGCGACGCCAGACTCGGGCACTTTGGCCGCATCGCCCTCTGAGTCGGCCGGTGCCTTATTCTCGGACTCGGCAGGCTCTGCGACGATCGCTTCTTCATTGGCCCCACGAGGCACGCTGGAACTGCGGATAGCATTGCGGGCCTCGGTGTTGGTGGAGCTTTGGCGCAAGCTGCTCGACCGAGACGGCTTGAAGGCCCAGGGCACCCAGTTGCCTGCTCGGGCCGATACTAGCGAGGAAGTCGATGCTTTTGGCTTGAGCACCTTTTCGTCCATCAGAGCCGCTTTTGCCATCGGTAGGGCTTGGTTGGCTTGGTCTGGCATGTGATTCTGCAGCTCTGGGTCCTTTTCGGTAGGAAATGCTTGGACTGGCAGCCGGGAATGTTTCAGTTCTATCTCGCCCGAGCTCTGAAGGTTGGAATCATGCTGCCTTGGAGTGGCGGGTGCATTATCTTTGATTTGGCCATCGGGCTCTGTTTGCTCTGTTTCCAGAAACGGCCCGCTTTCAGCTCTCGCTGCCTGGTCGAGACCCGAACCCCACGTGAACCAGCTGTTGCCGGGTTTAGTCATGCAGGCCACTTGCGTTGGTTTGGTGTTTTGGAGAGATTATACTGAAGAGCAAATGGTGTTGTGGGGAACCGTAGAGCATTCTGCATGGAAGCCGCAAGTCGCCTGCAGATCCTCGCAGCCCAGCAGATAGCCAGATGCAGTGGAATATACGATAGATTATTATTGGAGGAATCCGGAAAGTCAATATAGTGACTAATTCTAAGCTCTATGAGTCAATAATTTCTTGGGCCTCTAGCATTGACCCTGCGGCTCGAGCATGGCGCGATAAGCCTGGAGGGTGTCTAGCGAGACGGTTGATCCTCCGCAGACAATAAACACCACAACGTCTGCTGGGCCCAATTCCCCGAAACACGCCAAAAGGTCCTGCCGCTTGGTCGCCACGGCAACGGTGGCGCCACACGCAGGCTCAATAAGTTCTTGATATGTATCGTAGTACGCCACGGTCGCCTCCACGGCCTCCATGTCGTCCACCAAGGCCACTGTAGTGGGGTGCAGCTTGTAGTTGTCGAATGTCTTTGCCGCAACGTAAGGCGCTGCCAACGACGTCGAGACCGTGGTGATGGAGGCAAGCGTGACAAGCTTGTCTGCTGCGACACACGAGTGGAGAGTGGGGGTCTGGTTGGTCTCCATGACGAGAACTGGCACCAGCGTTAGTCCCTTGTTGCGGCGGAGCCCAGCCACCACACCGTTATAGAGGCCGCCGCCGCCGCAGCTGCACACAACTCCCTTCACTGCTTCCGGTGCGATCCCCTGCTCCTGCAATTGCTGGGCGAGTTCGTCGATCATGGTGCCGTGACCGTCCCAAAGCACCTCGTCGTCAAATGGGTGGCAGTACACGGCCTCTGTCGCTGCCGGCAAACCAGGTATGAGGACTTCCCGGAGATGGGCGTCGGCCTCGCCCCAGTGGGCCCCGTGCACCAAGACCTGGGCGCCAAGGGCGGCGAGTTTGTCCATGGCACTCTGCTTAGCAGTAGTGGGTAGAACCACGGTGCACGGCACGCCGAGGGACCGGCTGGCACACGCGGCCGCCAAACCGGCATTACCGCCCGACAGGCAGAACACGTGGATGTCGCTGGCGCCCCGGGCCCGGGCGGCGCTGATGCTGGTTTCGACCAACTTGCTCATGCCCCGGTACTTGAAGCTGCCCGACGGCTGTTCGGACTCGAGCTTGAACAAAAACCGGCACGGCGCGGCCAACGTACTGCTGACATCAACAAGGCTGGTAAACGGCACAGCTGGACTCGTGGCAGGACTCATGGGTTGGTGCTGATGTGGAGGTGGCGGCGTTTCATAGACTGGAGTATTCGGCTGGGGTGCGGCTGCGCGAGCACAACCACCAGACCACCAGTCATTTCTTTCAACTATCTGCCCATTCACCGCAGGATCCCCACTCTCTAGTATGTCTCATGCCGCCAACGTTCAAGCGCTCCGCTGAGTTCCGGCGCGTGGTCCCCGAGCTCGAGACCGAGGTGCTCGATGCCTATGCCCAATGCCTAGACAGTGGCCAGGAAGACGTGCTTTTGCAAAACGTCCCGGGCATCTTGGACGAGCTCCAGATTCCCCAATGCTACACCAAGGACATCGCCGAGACGGTCCAGTGGTTCCAGGACACAAGGCACCTCATGCTAGCCGGCAGCGCCAAGTGGGCGGTGGCCGAGCAACTACTTCGGCACCTCACCATCTCGGTAGTAGTCAATGGCCAGCTCGATGTGTCCGAGGTTGTCGATATCGACAAGTTGGTGGTGTTCTGCAACCGGCTTCTCAAGTTCAGAGACCACCACGAGTACATCTGCAGTAACTGGGCCCTCTTTGTAGAGGCTGCTGGTTTGAAGACCACCAACCCGGCCCAACAGAAATTGACGTTGGCCGAGTTGCTGAAGGTCAAGAGCTACCTCCAGCTCGACGACATCAGCGACGCAATCCTTATAGGCATGATTGGCTGTGCCGGCAGCTCGCCCGATGGAGAGCTCTACAACTACACATTGACGAAGCGCGGGCCCGTGGTCTCCATCAAGGACTTTGCCGAGATCATGGGACAGTTAGGCAAGTACGATTAAAAAGGAAAATGTTTTTGGGATAGACTTGTTTTCGAAATAGGTATCTGTTGAAGGTTCGTGTAGTACTACTCGATGCGCATGCGCTCACGGCACCAGTGCGCTTAGCCACCACCCATGCCAGAGCCCATGCTATGAACAACCCGCGATTCGTAGAGGTGCAAACGCAGGTGGCCGATCTGTTTCTCGCCGAGCTCTCGCAGGTCTCGAGGAAAAACGTCAACTTCAACAACACCCGCCAGTTCGACCTGCTACTAGCCCACTTGGAGCTGACCGTCTCGTGCCTGGTCTTCAGCTCGGTGCCGTCCGTGAATGTTCTCCATGTGCTACTCACGCTAGTGGCCCGCAGCCTGCTGTCCAACTGGTCCCATTTCGACGTGCTGGCCAACGTGGTCTGCGAGCCTTCCGAGTACATGAAGCAGATCAACTTCGAGTACGACAATGCCGTGTACAAGCCAAGCTTGCAAGCACGAAGTGCTGCGTTGGTGGAGGTGTACTTGGACCTCAGCCAGAACCCGCTGACACACGCTACACGTTTGCTCGAAAAGAACCTCAGCAAGGTGTTTTCGTCTTTCGTCAGCACCGACATACTCAGCATGGTGGGCTTGGCCCGGAGCAGATCGCCGCCCACACCCGTTGACGACATTCCTGTCTCAACAATTGATGTCGTGGAGGTCATCAGCGACTCAGAGGAGTCGGCCGAGGAAGTTGAACTCTTGCCTGAGCTGGTGCACAAGGCCTCGCTCAACCAAGCGTCCTTCAAAAGTCTCACTTCTCTCACTGACTTGGGCAGCCGAACCTCGGGCCTCGGCGAAACCGCCACGCTTTTCGAGACCATGCCCCATCTTCTGGCACAAGCAACACCTGACCCCGATGGCGCGTGTCCGGCGCCAGTTGCTCGGAGCTGGGCCCAAATCCAGGTCTTTGATGACCTGCTTGTTGCTCTGAAGTTTTCCAACTCCTCATACAACATTTGGGAGCTTGTTCGGTGGACCTTCTGGTGTGCAGAAACCAGTTCCCTGTACCAGCGGTTCTTGTTCAATTCACGCCAGACAAACGTGCATCTCATATACAAGGCGTACTCCGACTTGCTCCACGCCATCTTTCGCTACGCAGAACTCGATACGAAACAGACATTCATTGGCAGAATAATCAGAGTGTTGGGCGCAAAGAGCACCCTCAACGACAGGGCAGTCGAGTATGTGTTCACCGGTTTGGAGGTGCCTTCCAGCTCCAGACCGGCTCCGTGTTATAAGCGGGACTTGGTGCTCATCAACCAGGACCCATTGATCCGGATCTCTCGCAGCAAAACTGAGTTGGCGTTCAATGATAACGACCACTCCGTTTCGTTGCGGGCCAAAATCATCAGCTTGTTGTTTAGCCACAACTACCACAAGGCCAAGAACGACGTCCAGTCAAACATTAGCCTTCTTGACCACGTTGCTGACAAACTCCTCGCTGTGCCTTTGACATACAGAAAGCTGTTCCTCGTGGACATTTCTTCAAGTGAAATCAATTCCAAGATAAGACCCGAGTTGGTGCACCAGCTTATAAAGAGCCTTTTACGAGCAATAACAGGCGTGAAGCCTGCTGAGACACCTGAGCTACTCACAACAGTGAAAAGCGCTCTCACGTCAAGCACCACCTATACAGCCTTGTCCGAGGATGTTACGTTCAAAAGCGTAGAGCAGTTCCTAGACAAGTGGGACTTTCTTGTGATTTGCCTACAGTGGATTGTGGGCTTCTTAGTCCCGCAAATTACCAAGGCAGAGCTAAGCAACCTCCAAAAGGCCAGCGCCGAAGCCGAGCGGCTCATGGAATTGCACTACCACGCCTTTTTAGATAGACACGATGAGATGGCCGATCTCCTCGAGGACTGCAATTTCCTTTTGCAGGCAGGCGAGATTCAGGCCCTCAAGACGCGCCACAGGCCCCTCCTACAGGCATTGACGGGCGCCGTCAAACAATGACTGAACATGTATATTACCTTGCTACAGACTTGAAGTTCTGATACTGAAACGGAAACCGTGGTCCGTGGACCGTAGATCAGATGATGTGCTTGACCTTGAAGTAGTGTCTCAAGTACTGGATCTGCCACGCGCCCAATCCAACCAAGGTCAAGATGATGATGAAGGAGAAGTTCTTGACCCGCGAGTTGGTGCTCTCGTTGGTGTCTCTCATTCTCTCCTCTCTGCCCCTCAAGTAGAGCAACTCCTGGGCGATTTCCTCGGTCAAGGCATGGACCTTCTTCAAGTCCACCTCGGCCGGCTTCAACTTGTCCGCCGCCTGCAACGCGTTCCAGTCTCTGGCACTGGACCCGCTCTCAACCTCCAACTCCACGTCTCTGCTCATGTACCCTCTGGCGGGGCGTCTCTCCAACACGTTTTTGAAGCAAATGTCTATGGCAGCCGAGTCGTGGCTGTTGAACGACACACGGGTCTCGCGGTCTACGCCGTTCTTCCTGGCAAACTGGTTGCCCAAGGTGTCACGCACCGTGAACTCCAAGCGCTGGCCGTCTCCCTTCTGGCCCGAGGTCTTGACATTGATCACCACCAACTGATTCTGCCCGACAAAGTCGCGGATGCAGACTGGCTCGGGACGCTCCAAGGCGGGAATTTCCAAGTTCAAGGCTGCTGCCATGCCGAGAAGGGCCACGAAGGCAACCCACAAGTTTGTGTTCATTTTGCAGGCTTTTGGTTGTGTTGCGTGGAGCGTTCACGTTGTACTGGACGCGCTTGGGAAAACCCGACCGGCACATAGGGCGGGACTATAGTCGGCACCGTAGCCACGGCTACGGGAAAACGGTGGGCGGATGGATAACTTTTGTCGTTTTAACTGAAGCATTTACAAGTAGCTCAAGCTTTTACTGATAGAGTGGAAGTAATACCTCGAGGCTATAGTGGCCACTTGCGGACAACGCTCCACCACGGTGCACCAAACACCCTGATTAAAGAATTTTTAACAATTCTATCGTCTATTCTTTCGTGGTCCGATGGCCATGAAGAAAGTCCGAATCGATCCGTTTATTGAGTGTTTGTATCACGGCTCTTGATGGTGCTAGTTACGTAGTGTTGGCGAGGTGCGAACCGACTCGCATCAAATTTTCCAACCACCTCCATCATGGCTAAAGCGAAAACCACCTTCACCATGGTGAAGCTCATATCCCAGGCCAAGACGGGGTACGAGAAATGGTTCAAGATCCCCAGACACACCCAGCGTCTTAATTTGATCTTGTACGACCCCAGAGCCCAGAGACACTGTCTCTTCACCGAGTCCAAGAAGAGAAAGGTTCCTGACTTGGTGGCCAAGGACTACAACAGAAGCCACCGTGTTTAAAAGATACACACCTTAAGCACACCTGACGGTGTTCGCATGTACATACGAATCCTTACGAAATAAACAATTCAACTGATAACTATCCGGTGAGGCTCGTGTATTTGGTGGGGCTCACGCAACTATTTACATTTGAAAGGACTTCACTGCCCAGTCTTCACCAGCTCCAAGCGTTTCAGCGTTGCCGAGTATCGTGCAGATCTTGTTCTCGGCGTGCATCAAGTACTTGTCGTTGACCTTCTGGATGTCGTCGAGAGTTAGGTCCAAGAACCGTTCTCTCCTCTCCTGCTTCATCTCGTCAGTGATACCCTCCATGAACTGAGACACGCCTTCGCTAGCAACATGGTGGGGAGCGTCTACGCTCTGGAAAATGGACATCTTTGCTTCGTGAAGAGCGCTTTGGTCCCAAATCTTCTCGCGGAGTTTCTGTTCCACGACACTGGCAGTTTTTTCGAAAGCCAAGGCAGACTTGAGGGCATTGGGGTCACGGTATGAATAGAAGTCAAGAATACCTCCAAGACCATCGTAGCTGAGCCCACCGCCGTACGCTCCGTTCGCCTCACGAATCACAGAGTGGAGATGCTTAGAGGTCGTAATTTGTGAAAGTGCCTGTAAGGCAGCACCACTCTCGCTCGCGTATGCTGCTCCCGTGGTTGCCAACGACGAGTATCCGACTTGGAATGGGAAGTTCCAAATGGTCTTGGTATTCTTCAGCGCCTCGAAGCTTTGGGCATAGTCCTTGAGGTGGTTGACCAGCGAGGTTTCGGCAGCGGCCATTTTCCGATCGAATGCTTCAATCAACTCCTCGTTTTCCCTAACTCCCTTTGCGTCCGCAACCACGTGATATTTGAACGCTGTGGACTGGCCCTGGGCGTTTTCGTTAACGAAGAGCTTCTTGATGTCCCGCAAAATGGGCAAAAGCTCACTTTCCAAGTACTCCTTACCACGCTTTTCAAGTTGTCTGCTCATGTTGAGGTTCAATTCAACTTGCCTCATGCCAGCGAAAACATCTTGGATGTGCTTTGTCGGCGTCAACTGAGAGTTGCCGTAACGGTTGGCATATGAGTGGCCACGGTCGGCGATAACGTTGGCTTGGTTCTGTGCCATATTTCTGATTAGCACGCTAAGCTTATCAAGGACAGGATCTTCGGCGTCGAACTTAGTCAGAGCCAAAATCTCTTCCCACAACAGATAAATGTGGGACGAGTTCCTCAGAAAGGCCATGCCTGACATGACGAGTTTCAAGGATGGCGCCATGATATCATAGGGACTCGTGATGGCAGATACAGAGAAGCGCACGCCACCGGTATGCTGTTGAATTTTGTTTTCCAACTTGGTGATGGGTGTATTCTCTGTTCCTGCTAGATTCGTGAGGCAAGTGCAGAAGAATGGCAAGTAAGCGTAAAGGTGTTGAGGGACGTACGACAAATCCTTCGTGGCTGTAAGATATACCAAATCGTTGGTAGCAGTCACACGCTTCAGAATAACATTCTCTTGGCCAGAAAGCAGCTTGTGGCTCACGGGGTATTGGTTACCCTGACGGGGAATATCGTCAACCGTCAAGGTAGGAAGAGAAGAAACGTCTTCGACAGTTTGTTGCTTCTTCTGAAGCATTTGACCTCTTTCAAAAATCATCAGCTTGTCTTCTTCAGAGAGAGCAGCAACCCTCTCTTGTAAAACCAGCTTTTCCTGGTTTTCGATGTTATCGTTATATTTTGGGTCGGGAGTCATCTGGAACTTGAAGACAGGCGTCGAAGGGTTCAAGATTGTGTCTTGAAGCATTTGCTTGAACAATGAGAGACCCTCAGCTTCGTATTCCTCCTTGAACCTGTTAAGAATGGTTTGCACTTGTAAAACTCTCGTGGCATCGACACCGTTCACCCACGACGGAATCACAGAGTCCAATAGGCTGAGGCCAAACTCGGGCTTGTGTTTCTTGAACCCGAGTTCTATCTGGTGCAAGAGCGCCTCGACGCGCTCTTTGAACAGTCCGTTCTCCTCGAGTTGAGGAAGTACTGATTTTGTAAGAATCGACAAGACCTTCTCCTCAAGTTGACTCACTTTCTCAGAAGTGAGACCGTCAAGACCAACTGTGAAACTGAGCAATGCTGAGGTCTGGTCGAGGCCACTGTTAGCGGAAAAGTCCTCACCAAACTGTGTCTCAATCAATTCCTGGTATAACGGCGCGTTGTGACCGTCGAAGAGGAGCGAATTGAGAAGCTTCCATTTGAAAACTTCGTAAAGCTTGTTCTCTTCGAGCGGGTTGCCTAAGTGCCAGGTGACCGACGCTTTGTACTGCTCCTCGACCGGCTTGTCTGACATGGCATCTACAGGGCCAGCCACTTCAACCTGGTGTCTCTTGACAGAAGGGTTTTCTGCAAAAAAAGACGATTTGACTTCTTTCCCGATAGATTTAGTGCCGAATCTTGCATATAGCTCGTTGAGTTTCTGCAAGTGTTCAGAGAGTGGGAACGTACCGTAGGTGAATGTCTTGGCGTTCGAGGGGTGGTAGTTTGCATTGTGGAAGTCAAGCAAGTCTTCGTGCTCAAGGGTTATGATTTTTGCGGGATCGCCACCCGAGTAGTTCAACGATGGGTAGATCGCTTGTTGAAACTTGATGTAAAAGAGGTAGTTTGTGTTGGAGTGCTGGCCCTTCATCTCGTTGAACACCACACCTTTGAACTCTATAGGGCTTGTCTTGTCGTTTGGGTCCGAATTTTCAAGACGCCAGCCTTCTTGCATGAAGTCTTCGTGAGTAAGGCGAGGCTCGAAGACTGACGAGAGGTAGACGGACATCAAGTTGTCGAAATCTTTCCTGTTGGTTGTGGCAAAAGGGTAGTATGTGTAGTCGTGGCCCGTCATGGCATTCATGAAGTTGCTGAGCGACCTGTTCAACATCTTGAAGAACGGATCAAGAACAGGGTAGGTGTAGGACCCGCAAAGCGTGGTGTGCTCCAAGATGTGGGGCACTCCAGTGGCGTCCGGTGGGTTTGTCTTGAAAGCAACAGAAAAGACATTGTTGTTATCGGTGGGCGAGTCCAAATGGAGGTGCTCCAGTCCCGTTCGGAGGTGTTTCAACTTGACTGCAACTAGAGAGAACTCGGGCACTGGCTTCACGTCCTGAATCGAATACCCATGGAGCGAGAGACCGACAGGGTATTTCGCCAAGGTCTCTGCTTGACTATAGGTCGCCAAGAGCCTCTTTACATTCTGGCTCCAGCGTCGGGAGATGGCCTTCTGGTGAGAAGATCGAAGCATGGTCTAGTCGTGCACTTTTTTCGCCTGCGCGAGATAGTGGTGGGTGCTTGATGTCTACTTACTAATCAGCAGATTAGTCACCTAGCTTGCGGGATACTTCATTATTGTGATTGAAGCCTATAATTCAATGACTTGAAAAGATGGAAAATTGTGTTGAAATTTGTTTGCTCAAATCGATCATGAAGTGGGGGTGTTGCTTGAGACCCGGTTAGGCTAATGACCGGAATAGGCTAGAGCTGTGGCTATAACTTTGTAACGCCAAGATTCCGTTTGACTAAACTGTCAACTTCACAAAGCAAAGCTGCTTTAGCACAGCCATCTATTTTGCTATTCCGTCAATTAATCCCGCTTTTTGATCGCGCAATAGCACACTTGTAATATTTTTGAAATCTTTAGATACTGTGACACAGTGCATTGTGCTCTACTGTCATCCCTTTCAATTTCGGAAAGGCCGCTGAATCTTTGATGATTTACGAAGGTGTAAAAATTGCGAGTCAAAAAACAGAAGATTCTGTCTCTGCTAGCTAGGTCCTCTGGATGAAGCGACTTTAGAGCCCTTCCTCTACGAGCCTGCTCCAGATAAAGACTAACTACAGTCTCTCTTTCGGAGATCGGTCTTCTCTTGCATCAAGATTGCACAGCCCCGATAGCTTCGGATTTTGACCGTTCGGCGCCGGCAATACTGACCTTATTTCGCCGGCAAAGCTCCGCGGAATGAATTGGCCCGGCATGATGTGCTGGCGACGGAAATAGCACAGTAGTTGCATTGACGGTTTCCTCCATGGCAAGTTCAGCAAACTTGTTGATCGCGGCTTGAAACGCCGTCAGCGCTACGTCAATGGGGTTAGAGTTGGACCCGTGATCACGATCCACAATTCCGTAAACCCCACCATTATCATTTTTACGCCTCATCGGTGACGTGGTTCCAGCTCATCGGGCTGTGCCCCGTCAGGCTGCAAATGAGTTGCTTCCACGAGCCCCGAGCCACAGCGCTTGTGAATAATATGGATCACGTTGATACTGCTCGCAGGATAGTCTTGGGCTCGAACCTGCCGATACCCCCGGTGTAGTGTATGGGGGTATTTTTTAGCTACTTCTCGAAAAAATATATCGTTGAACTGACCACTTTTCCCGTGCGTATCTGAACGCTGTCCTTTGGGCGTGACCAGGTTGCATTTGCCTGGGTTGGGAGCATGTGCCAGTGGCCGCTGGAGAGCCCGGCTTTACCGCCCTGGCATGCGATGTTACTGAGTCACGAATTAGGTTGATCCGGAACGGGGAAAATACCACCAATAATAAGTCAAAGGCGTGCCCGCCGCTGCTCCTAGCGTAGACAAAACCTCGTATTTTCCAATTCCGCCATAATAGTCCTGAAGATGACCAGCATGGGCCCAAAACCACGGATAGTTCGTTGTGCTCATCGAGCCGCACCGGCACCATCTCGCGGCCTTCCCCATGTCTTGGCTCCATTTCCCCAGAATCGCGCGCCTAGTGCCAGATCTTGCTTAAATCACCATGTCCAGCACCAAAGAAGCCATGGAGGATTTTCTGTCCCTATTCCTTCCGGATCTTCTCAACAACCTGGAGTCTCTCAACGCAGACGGCCGCGTCAAGGTGGAGGACGAAGTGTCCTACTCACGCGAGGGACCTCGGCTCTCGGGTCCCATTGGGAGATTTCGCTACGTCGGACCCGACAACAACCAGCAGGCCGACGACGCCACAGACCCGCAGCTCAATTACGGAGAACTCTCCCAGTACCTACAGCTGCCGATGGCGCCGGCGTATACGTCTGCCGTTCTGACACCGCAGTTTGGGCTGACCAATCACGGGATCAGCACATACAAGCACCAGCAGTTCCCTGACGTGGAGTACGGCCACAAACTGCACTACGCCGACTTCATCCCGCCAGAGTCGGCGCCCCAGTCCCAGTACAGACAGAGACAGCAGCACGTGGCAGGGTACCAGCCCAACATGGCCCAGTTCGACCCGTCGTACTGGCTCTCGGCAGACATGCACCCCATGCAACGCAACGGGTACATCGCCGCATCCGGTCTTCTGAACAACAGCCCCATGCTAATGCCCATGGAGATGCTGGGAGACCAGCAGTGGGCGACCCAGCGCCAGGACTGGGACCCCAGGCTCGAGAAAACAGTCGTCGACACCCAGGAGAACACTAGACAGACCAAGGTCAAGGCGGAGAAAGCGAAACCTTCTCCGGTGCTTCCCCATATTTGCATAGACTACTCTCGCGACAGCCTATGCCAGCTCCTAGACATGACGCTGGAGTCAAGCGGCCCAAAGTCGCCAATCGGCTTCGAGGCCTTTCTCCAAGGCCGGATTCTCACCAACGACACGGACAATTTCAACCGCATCACCGTGGTCCAGGGCTCGGTCGACCCAGCCCGCACATATCTTCCGCAGGTGATTTCGTGCTACAGAAGAAACTTCGTCAACATGCATCTCAAAATCATCATCCCTGAACCAGTCCATGCCTGTTGTATCATGGGTGCTCAAGTGCATGCATTCAAGATAGAGGTGGACGCTGTGATGCAGGGCAAGGAGTCAAAAACGGTGGCCATCAACGCTTGTGGGAACGACGCAGACTCCAAGGATGGAGCGCTCAAGCACGACGAGTATTTGACCGTTGCCGACATCCAGCCAGGCCAGATGATTCCAATCTCAGAGTTGCGCCCCAAGAATTACTTCATCGTCAAGAAGTTACAGTTCAAAAGCGCCACGGCCAACGGAACCAACTTGAACTTCCAAACCTACAACCGTATCAGAACACGCTTGGTGGCCATCACAAACAATGGCGAACACGTTTTGGACGAGCTTTTGAGTAAGCCCATCATTGTGCGTGGTCGAAATCCATCGTTCTACCATTCAAAGCAGGATTTGTTGATCAAACCCAAGTCGCCATTCTTCGGTCTCACCCAAAGAAACCTCTTGGGAGCCAATCCCCGTGCAAGCAATTTGACGGACGCCACAGAACTCATCAAGACGAACTCACTAGAACCTCTCGAGAGAGCCGAAGAACAGTTCTCCGATGATATTTCACCCCCTCTGGCTGAGTCTGAGAAATTCATTGAGCCAGAGAAGGATGCCTCAAGTGAGAACTCCAGTGACCAGGAAGAAAACCATAGCCCACTGCCCTTGGAGAAGAGCACTGCTGTTCCCAGCGGTACGAATCTTACCCGGCTCTTGGAGTCCATGAAAGATGAAAATAGTGGGAAGTACCATTACTTCCCGATTCTGAACGTGTACTACCTTCCACCAATCAATGTTGTGTACTTCCCACATGGAGCTCATCATTCTGACTCTATCGGTGAGGTTCCGCCTGATTCAGACAAGCAAGATACAAACAAGACGCCGGGGGACAATACGCAACGTAAGTCTACGTCCAAAGTGTATTTCCGCAGCTAGTTCGCTGACCCTCTGGTGCTCAACAATTTCCAGCTGGTTTTGCGTTAGAGATTACCAAGCATTGTGGCGGGAAAACATTCACGATTAGTGGAGGGTACTTTATTTACGGGGATTACGGCTGCTGCTGCGTAGCAAGCAATGACACCTTAAACACCTTACTCTTGACATGCTCGATCATAAAATACCCAACAATTGATGTTGGCATGGTCGTTACACTTACATGCGTCAAAAATTAGCAATTTCATGTTGCTTCAACTGCTAAGACCGACATCCCACGCAAGGGCGTGCCATGCAGCTTTGATGTCTCGCTTAGCTCTGTGCAGTGGCGGGAGCATGGACCACCGGGTTTATCAATGGGCGCTTGATCCCATCTGCAATAACATTCCCGGATTTGGCCACGTGCATCACTCTGCTCCAACGTGGCATATTGTACGCTAAAGTGAATGATGCTACATTTTCGAGGAACTGGATTTCCACTGATGTGCCCTACTTGTTTGCACTAAAACGAGCTAATACCTAGAACATTTAGACAATGTGATTAGACAAACACTCTCTGCTGTTAGACTCAATTAGAGTCGTAGGAGTACAAATGTGCGTTGCATCAAAGTGGGTGTTCAAAATAATTTAGATCATCTCAACAGTCTGAGCCGAGCGGAGTCTCGGCTGGCGCAGTAGCTGGATTGAAGTCAATGTTCACGTTTTGATCAGATCACATAGTTCTGATATTCGTCGTTGGGCTGTTCGAATATAGTTGGTGCACTATCATGACCAAAGCCAAATCGGCAGGTTGCGGAATGCATCCCGTTACTGATACAACTGCTTTATTCCGTGTCATTGGCCAGTCGTTGTGCAAGGCCCTTCTGTGATGCGTTCCGAGAAATAAGCCATTTCTGAACTTGGTCGTGTGCTTGCGTGACCCTAACTTGTTGAAGTACCTATGGTCGTCCGCGTGTCCAGATTAGGCAAGTTGGGCGATAAGAAACCATCAAAACTCAATCACATGTTGCCGTGCGTCTCTTGCAAGCAATCTCACAAAGGAGTTTCAGAAGCTACGAATCAATGCGATGCTTCGATGGTGCTTTCAGAGGTCGGATTTACTGCTTAATATTTGACTAATGAATAGGCGAACTTCTGTCTCATGAGCACTACGTAAGAAAAGCTTAGGGACTTGAAGAATCGTCCATGGCTATGAAGTACTCCACTCAACTATTAGTCAAGGGAATGCGAGAGCCATGGATAATGCAAATCACTTCCATTGCAAATGTCCTCAATGACAAGAGGTTCTTACTGTGAAAAGGCAAGTTCAGTCGCACACGTTGTGAATTTGCCCGGTCAATCAGCCAAACAAGGATCAGACACAGATTGAGAATAATCTGGGGTAGAAGACTCACATACGTTCGAGACAAGTGTTCAACGAATGAAGAGTTACAAAGACACCTCATTCGATATTGTGTCAAAGTGACAACTAAATAATCCCTATTTCAGATCAGTGACAGACTGCAATGATCAACTCAATTGTTCTGACGATTGACGAGTTACATGTCTGTGAGACCACTTAATTGATAAGGCCTCCCACGAAGAAAGCACTGTGGAACTTCTTACTGAGCAATAGGCGAACTCCATAGTATGACTTCATCGTCATTCTGCTTAGTTTGTACGGTTTGCGCTAAATCAAACTTTTGTTATTGAACTATTTTGGCTGAGGCTGATCCTACTTTCTGTTTCCGTAGGCCTTGGTGGCGTAGTCGCCGTCGATGACAATCAAGTGCTGGGGCTCGTAGTCGTAGGTTTTGTCAAAGTAGCTTTTCAAAAGCTGCTTCACGCCTGCAGCGTAGCGGGCCTGGGCGTCCAACGAGGTGCCGCTCACGTGGGGCGTCATGGCGTTCCCGCCGCCGTACTTGTTTCTGAAGGTTCTCCATGGGTGCGAGTCGGGGGCCGGCTGGGGGTACCACACGTCTCCGCCGTAGCCTCTGAGCTTGCCCAGGGACACGGCGTCGGCAACGTCTTGCTCGACGCAGATGGCGCCACGGGCGGTGTTGACCAACCAGGCGCCGTCCTTCATGTGGCTGATGAGCTCCTTGTTGAACAAGCCCTTGCTGCCCTCGTGCAAGGGGCAGTTGATGGTGACCACGTCGGACTGGGCGAGCATGTCCTCGAGCTTCTCGACCCGCTGCACGATGTCGCCTCTGCCGTTGAACAACTCGGACGCCTTGTTGAGCTTGTCGACGGCGGCCTGCGGCAAGTCCTGGTAGTCGTAGTACAAGAGCTTCTTCGGGTTGAAGGCCACCAAGCGCTCCAACACACGGTACCCAATGCGGCCCGCGCCGACGGTCAGCACCACCTTATCCTCCAAGTCGTAGGTGTCCTTGGCCACGGCGGCAATGTCCCAGCCGCCGCTGATGGCCTGTTCGTGAGCCGGCACGAAGTTGCGCACCAAGTCCAAGATGGTCATCACGACATGTTCAGCCACCGACACCACGTTGGACCCTGTCACCTCGGCGACGGTCAACTTGCGCTCGTTGGCGGCGTCCAAGTCGACGTGGTCGGAGCCGACGCCTGCGGTGATGCAGATCTTCAACTTGGGCGCGTTCTGGATTCTTTCCTTGGTGATGTACGCCGGGTAGAAGGGCGTGGTGATGATCACCTCGGCGTCGTCCAAGTGCTTGTCAACCTCGGACGAGCCAATTGGGTCCTTTGATGTCGTCAGCACCAACTGGTAGCCGTGGGACTCGACAAAGTCACGGATGCCGAGCTCGTTTTCGATGCAGCCGAGAAGCTTGGACTCTTGTCTGGCGTGGTCTCCGCCTGCGTAGAGCACCAAGAGCACCTTTGGTGAAGCCATGTTTATTTTATTTGAGTTCTGTGGGTTTGGGATTGTCACAGTGTGGTTGCTGTGTCGATATCGTCATTTCTGGGCCCGCACAGGCCCGTCTTATACCTGAGGTTTATCCGATTCCGAGGCATTTTGAATTCCCGCAGTCCGGAGTTACCTGCGCAACACGCTTGGCTAATCGGTAGGCCCTGCGCCGAACCGACTGTGGGGTTGATGCGCGCTGCTCCCCACAATTGGTGGTGTGACATAACTAGGAGAGGCATCCTTTAAAGGGTGGCAAAGGTCTTGAAGAAATAAAATCACTGATCTGCTATGTCACAGCTTTGACTTGTTGATTTGCAAATTTTGACAGTTGTTGCCGGTGCTGGCGCCTGGCATTTTGCTCGCAGTGCCTAGGCGAAACGCGGGGATGGTTTGGCACTCAACCCTATGGGCCGGTGCATATTCCGCCTATAGATTCCGTTTGGGAATAAACATCTGGAGCGGAGGCGGTTGCTGGTGCCCCAGAGGTCCAAAAGCCGAGTTGGTGGGTGCCGGCATTGGCCCACCCGTTTCAAGATGCTACACCAAGGTTGAAAGACTTGTATGATTACGGTCTGATACTCGGAAGTATGCGTGGAATGAGTTAAATAAAATGACTAGTCAAAGGCCAACTGCTTCTTGATCTGGGCGATGGCAAGACCAGGGTTCAAGCCCTTGGGACACGTCCGCGAGCAGTTCATGATGGTGTGGCATCTGTACAAGGACATGGAGTTCTGCAACATCTCTCTTCTGATCTTGGACGCCTCGTCTCTGGAGTCAATCAACCAGCGGTACGCCTGCATCAACACGGCGGGACCGAGGTACTGCTGCTGGTTCCACCAGTACGAGGGGCACGACGTGGAGCAGCACGCGCACAAGATGCACTCGTACAAGCCGTCCAACTTGGCTCTGTCCTCAATGCTCTGGAGGTTCTCTCTGCCGTCGGCCGGTGGGGTGTCTCTCTGCAAGTAGGGCTGGATGGACTTGTACTGCTTGTAGAAGTGGGTCAAGTCGGGCACCAAGTCGCGGACAATGTACATGTGGGGCAACGGGTAGATCTTGGTGTCCTTGGCGGTGTTTGTGTCGATTCTGCACAAGCAGGCCAAGGTGTTGACGCCGCCAATGTTCATGGCACACGAGCCGCAGATACCCTCTCTGCATGAGCGGCGGAACGTTAACGTCGAGTCTTGCTCGTTTTTGATCTTCAAGATCGCGTCCAAGACCATGGGCCCGCAGTCGTTCAAGTCGATCTGGTACAGCTGCATCTTGGGCTCCACCTCGGGTGTGTCGGGGTTCCATCTGTAGACCTGAAACGTCTTGAGTCTCTGCTCGGCGTTGGTGGCTAACGTTCTGCGGAGCACGCCAACTCTGGGCGCACTGCGGAAAACGGATCTGAGCATGATGTGGTGGGTTTGTGGTGGGGGGCGGCGGGAAGAAAGTGGTTGGTGGTTGGGTGAGACGTTGGTGAGAAGTATTCACTGACCCGGAGCTCGTGTGTGCACTCTTGACAAATGGGCTATTTCGCGCGTGTGATTGGCCGACCCCACAACTCGCCGCGCGGCCCGGGGTTGCCTTCTTCCTGGTCCCGGACATCCGGGCTTTCGATTACGCGGCGGCCCCCAATCATTAACCAATGGTTGGTGGCAGAAAAAGACTTTGGCTAAAAGATGGAGGTGTCGTGATCAGCGAGACAGTAAAATTACTCTTTATTCGTCGGTGTGTGCTAGTCGTGTGCCGGCAGCGCCCATAAGCACATATCGGCTAAGCCCTAGGTGCGCATCGGGTAGCCTTCCGGGCAAGGCAATTTGCACCCGGCCAAACGTACATGGTGCCAATAACTCGTAGTCTTGACCTGCGCTTCTACCACAACTTGGCAGGCACCCACACATCCACCACCACGTCCTTCTCTACCACAAAGTACCATGCATGGGCACAGGCCGTGATGCAAGCATGCTGGGGGAGCACCAACACCTTCTCGCCGTACGGGAAAAACGTGCATTCTCCCCGTGGGTGCAAAATCCCGTGCTCCTGGCTCACCTTGCCCACGACCCACTCGCCGTAGCCCTCAGGCCGAACAATTTTGCCGTGACCGGGGTAAGGGCCCAGCTCTCGCGAAAGTGCAATGGCTCCGGCATTAATGAGCTGTTCTCCGGGGCCATGCCCGCCCCGGCCCGGGTAGCTCGACAACACCTCGGCAAGCAAAAACATCGAGACGTCGCTCTCCTCAACAAGTCCCGTAGCAACCTGCTGGAGGTCGCAGCATGGGTAATTTCCGGCGTGCAACTCGAGCTGCCCGTGGAGAGTGCCTCCCACGGCTCTTTTCACGTCGTCCAAAGATTGGAGATTCTCAAAAGCGTGGGCCGTGGGCGTGGCCCCGACTGAGAGCTGGAGCCGAGCCAGCGGGTCCTTCTCTAATACTTTGGCGGCGGCGTTGTTGGCGTGGCGCACCTCGGCAATCAATATCTCTTCAGCCTCCGCCGGGCTTTTGGCCCCATACGAATGCCCCGCGTGGCAGTAGACACCGTAGAGAGAAACATAGCGCCGGGACTCGAGCACCTCCGAAACAAGCCCGTCAAAGTCCAGGCTGTGTTCAAGCACTCCGGCCCGACCAGTGCCCGCGTCGACCTTGATGAAAACGTCCCACTGGACGTCATTTTGGGCAGCGTACTCGCAAAGAGCCTTGACCTGGTCAGCCGAGTCCACCATAAGTCTGACCGTGACCATCTTGCTGAGTACGTGGACTTCCGCAAGCTTCAGCTTTGTCACGGGGAGGCCGAACAAGACGTCATCAACACACTCCGCATTTATCAAGGGCACCATGGCCCAAGCTTCCTGAAGCGTCGAGACCACAATCTTCGATGTCCTTAGATTATGAGGGTTGTTGCCACCAACACCCAATTGCAATCCAACCCCCTCGACAGTCTTGTGGGTCTTGATGTGGCACCTCAAGTCCGCCCCAAGTTTGGCAGTCGACTCCAACATCCGGGTAGCATTCTTCTCGAACTTCTCCCGGTCGATGATAAGAGAGGGCGTTGGCAAGTCCCAGACATTTTTGCCTTTGTACTCCTCCACCAACTCCTTTTTGCTGGGTTTCTCGTAGAATCGAGAGGCTATCATGGGTTAGACGTCTTAGATCCAATTGTCGCACGGATGTTCCCGGCCATGCTAGAATGGAATGCTTGTCAGGCACAACCTTCTAAGACTCCATGTGAACTTGCAAGGACATTCTGAGAATTTTTTCAATTTTATTCAGCCATCTCAACTGCTACAGTGTCGCCAGATATTCCCCCACCGCTTCGAAACCGGCAGATCCACGGTCTCAACTCTTCTGTTTGAGTTTGAGTATAACTATTTACATTATATGGTATATGTGATGATGTGTGACCACTTTGTTTCCCCGTTGGCCTCCATTCGTCATGGCACAAGAGGTTGTGAACAAGAAGTATTTCTCCGAAGAACTCTCAACTGGCAATGGCCTCCTTGATGGCCAACTTT
Organism: Metschnikowia sp. yHKB443; assembly: GCA_030444905.1. Taxonomy (NCBI): domain Eukaryota; kingdom Fungi; phylum Ascomycota; class Pichiomycetes; order Serinales; family Metschnikowiaceae; genus Metschnikowia; species Metschnikowia sp. yHKB443. The sequence continues at coordinate 166,931 of JALBCT010000021.1, read as the reverse complement.
CTCGAATGCGTGTCGAAGTATGCGCTCAAGTCCTGGAACGACTTCGACTCTGGATCGATTTGTAGCACCTCCTTGTCTTTGAATGTGACCTTGACCTCGGCCTTGTCTTCTGGGTTGTTCAAGATCTTGAAGTCCACGGCGCAGCCGCTCTTCACTTGGGATGGAATCCGGGCAAGGAACAATCTCACCGGCTTGGCGCTTGGCGCAAAAGGGTTGAATCTGACGGAAACCTTGGTGAAGTATTTCGTAATCATGCCCGGTTGTTAGCTTCGGTTTTTTTCTTGATGATGGTACCGCGCGAGAACCACCTCCATCATCACTACCCACTACACCCACTTCGAATCTCACAAAAGTCTAAATTCTATAGTCTCTATACGAGCCAGCCTAATGGCCTCATTCTTTGAAAGTGTAGCACTCTTCAAAAAACTCGATCTCCAAGTCAATAGTCATTTCGAACCATTTCTCGATCCTGGCTTGTGTGGCGGGGTTCTCGGCCACTCTGTTGAGCTCCTTTCTCAATAACTCAACCCAATCTTCGAATGCAGTACCGCTGTGCAAATCAATCCACTCTTTGTGCTTGTAAGCGAGGCCACTGATGTCGTTAACCTCGCGGTTGTAGTTGGCCCAGTCCAAGTATACTTTTTCCATCACGTAGATGAAACAGATCAAGTCTTCGTACTTCAGATCTCCATACGTCAAGACTTTCATCATGTTGAGATATCTGTCCACTGCCGGTAATACTGGCGGGCTTTCCAGCAACATGCTGGGCACGTGACTCTCTAGCTGCTTCAACGAAGAAGCTCTGAGTTGTCTCATGGTCTCGAAGAAGTACGTGTTTTCATTGCCGCAGAATACACCGACCTGTTTACCCAAGAACACAGTAGCTTTTTCGTCATCACATAGACGGATGACATTACCAAATAGGTGTAAGCCCAACTGGAAAAACTTGAGGTCCTGCACCAAATACGTGTAGAGCTTGTAGTCGGGTAGAGTTCCCTGGCACAACTCGTTCGTCAATGGATGAGTAGCAGATTTTTGGAGCTTGGCTTGGAATTTCTCGTGAAGGAGATCGATGAATTCTGACATGTTGGTTTGTGATTTGAGTTCGTTTTCCGGAGTTTTTATGTCGCCCGGAATGTATGTATGCTTTTACACGGCATCCAAGTGAGAGATTATCGAAAACTTTCAAAAGTGTCTTCGAAACAAAAAAAATGATTCTCTGGGACAAAAAGAGACACAATTGAGCCATGAGTCTCTATCAAACAGTAAAATTACCACAGACCACAACAGAACGACGGAAAAGGGTGTTGCGCAAGTGATCAGCGGCGCCCATGATCTCAGCCAGAGCTACTCCTAATTGAGATCTTGCCACAGCATTTCGCAGTCAATTCAATTAAACTTTGGAGAGTTTGGCCTGGGTTATTTTTGTTCCGCTTATTCGTCTTGTAAGGCAACGTCTCTGTGAAGGAATGACAAGGTGAAGTCGCTTCCTGCTACAATGCCTCCTCCGAGCACCGAGCCTTTGACCGACGCTTCTATAAGCAAATCTGCTTGCCCTGAAAGCACAAAATGGCATACTCGGGTGTAGTAAGGGACCAAGTCGTGATCCTTGATCACCACTGCGTGCAACACCACTTTGGAACATTTTTGCAAGTCGAAGCCTTCGATGTTACGCTCCCTCAACACATGGTCTACCAAATAATCAAGCAACAAAGCTCCTGCGCGAGGCATGAAGGACGTGAAGGCTGTCACTTCGTAGTGTTTGGCGGAATCTGGAGTTTGGCTGTCTGAAACGTATGGCTTGAGGCCAACAGAGGCCACCACACGGTCTAAAATTTCTGGGTCGAGATTCTCGTTCCCTGGCTGTTCGACAACTCGAATGTTATTGGAGTCAATGGGACCAAACTTGGCCGCCATGCTGGGAGGAACGTCCAGATCAAAGGCGTTATCCAATGGCCATATCTCTGCATTAAACTTTCTATAATATGCGCTTTCGGCACGTAAGGCGTTGAAATCATCTTTCGATCCCAACAAGATCATGATTGTGACTTCTTTGCCTGGTGTGATCTGGAGGCTCCGGAGGAACAGATGCTTGTCTTTGATCCTTGTGGACTTGATAATTCCGTACTTCGCCATGGCTTTCGAATAGCCTTTATTGATGATGGCGGAGATCACTTCATATCGGTTCAGGAACTCGTCATTTTGAAACCAATTGGGTCCAAGAACAATCAAGTCGTAGCCCATAGATTGAGTAGCACGGGGATTGTGTGGGGGCGCGGTTGCAACGGTGTATATATGGACTTGACCGCGTATTGTTCTACATGGAGCATCTGTGGGGCGGTTAGAAGAGACATTTTGTCGAGGAATTTTGTGTTTAAAATAGATTTAGACAATGAAAGTGGTCGTGGAATGCGCCGGGCGGAATTGGCAATCCGAAATCTGTATTCTGCCCGCCAAATCGGCTCCTCGGTCAAAATTTCTGAGCACCCCACACACTCAAGTCTGCAGAGGCTCGGGGCGAGATGCAACAGTTTGTAGTTCTGTGGCAGTGGCTCGAGCAGCAGCGCCCGAGGTGCTTTCGGCAGATTGCCTGGCGGCGGCTCTCTTCTTAAGACATTGGGTATAGCGAACGTTTTTCCTCAGCTGGAGATGACGGAAGTACAAGTAGCCAACTGGCACGTAGAGCAAGAAAGTGGCCTTGATGGCCAATTCAAGATAAACACCTTCGACCAAGGACAAGCTCAAAAACACGAGGATGAGCTCGCTGACGAACGAGACGGGAAACGTCACGTAGAAATGGAGGTAGTGGGCAGCAAACAAGAATCTCGGGGAAGACCTGGTCTTCAATTTGAACGCATGGTAGCACGAGTCAATGAGATGCAGCACACACCAGCTGAAGATCAAGAACGAGTACGACGTGTGCTTGGCCACAAGTGGATGCGAATAAATGACGCCGTACGAGAGCCACAATAAGCGGACGCTGTGGAGCAACGCCCACAAATCCGTGGACTGCCATTTCTGCTTGTAAATGGCAAGCACGGCAACCCACTGTAGGGTGGGCAACACCGCCACCATGTGGAAGAAGTCCGCAATGCCGGCCGGCAAGAAACGTCTGCCGACCAAGGGTAGAAGAATGAGAAGTCTGCCAAGACAGCAGAACCAGAGGGTCGCAGAGACCACATCTATGTATAAAAGAACTCGTTGTGAGCGTGTGAGTGGGTAGAAAGCCATTTTGGGGGAGATGAGGAAGCAGTAGTAGTTGGATGATCTATGACAGATCAATGGGCTTAGATTCGCACCCAACAGAGCCAAGCCCAGCGGGCTTTTGTCGGTTCGATATGCGTTGCATGCCCAGCGATCCCGAGATTTGCACAACAAATAAAGATGCTTTTGTATATAGCTTCTAGGTTTCCTTCGAAAAATTGTTCTCAAAAACTCTCTTTGGCCACAGCCACTCCCGGTCCCGGTCCAGCACCACACCTCATCACAACGCGCGACCTGTGAAGATCATAAAGCACCATGAGGTTAGTGTGGCCCATCTTCCTCTTGGCCCTCGTCGGCTTTGTATCAGCCAACTGGCTCCCCGAGGACTATGAGATCTTCAGTTTGAACGACAAAGTCCGGAAAGACCTCGGGGCCGAAACCACATTCTACTCGTGGCTCGGTCTCCAGAAAGGCCCCAAGCTGACTCCAGACGAGATCGCCAAGGCCTACCGCCAATTGTCCCGCAAGTTGCACCCCGACAAGCTCAGAAAGGGTTCCAAGAGTGTCAAGAAGCTTGCCGAGCAGCGCTTCCAAAGATTGTCTCTCGTGGGTAACATCCTCAAAGATCGGTCTTTGAAGAGAAGGTACGACTACTACTTGGACAAGGGCTTTCCAAAGTGGAAGGGCACCGGCTACTACTATCATCAATTCCGCCCAGGAGTGTTGCTCACCATAATCATCTTGTACCTTATCGTGAGCACCTTCCACTACATCTCCCTCAGAATCAGTCGTCAACAGGACTTCAAGCGACTCAAAAGCTTGAAAGACGAACTCACCCTTCTGGCGTGGGGCGACTCGTGTATTCCTCCTCTGGACGGATCCGACCGCCGTGTCAGAGCTCCCCTGGGTAAAGAATTTCACGTTTCCAGCGTGGGGGAAGTCAGCCTCGTGGAAACAGACAATGACGGCAACACCCACTTGACGCTATTGGACGAAAACGATATCAACGTCAATCCTGGCATAAAGGAGTCGTACTTCTACACATTGCCGTGTGGTCTCTGGAATTTCACCTTGGGCAGAATCCCAGGACTTGCGATTGACACGACAGTACCAGTCACAAACTTGAAGCGTCGCCAGCCACGGAAATCTGAGGACAACAAGACATCCAAGAAAACAAACTCCAACAAAAAAGGCGAGAAGATAGAGTTGCCCAACGGCAAAGTGATTTACAGCCGCAAAAAAGGCAAGAAGTGAATAGTTTCTCTGAATACACATACATCAAGTTGGTGGTGGGCCTATGCAATAACATTACAAAATTCGTTCTATATTTCATCCAGAAACACTCAAGCTTGACGCCGCTAATCAAGAGGCGCTAAATTCCCATCCGTTCATCTCCGAATCGGAGGTGGGAAATGATTCCTCATCCATGTCTTCTTCGTCGTCAACTTTCTCGGCCACAAACTGGTCGTGGTTGTTGCTGTCGCCCAAGATTATGGCCTTCTTCGAATTTTGTGGAGCTTCTTCTCGAGGTGAAGTGGAACTCTCATCGTTGTCTGCCTTGTGTGCTCCCTCGTCTTCAGACTCCGAAAACTCCGGTTCAGTTCCAAGTATCACATTGTAGAGCTCTCTGGTTTTGAGTAAACACTCGGTGATGAACCAATCCCAATCTTCCGAGCGTACAGCATCGACGATTTTTGGCGATATTAATGCAGGCTTGTAGAGAGAAGTGAATTTGACAACTTCCTCACTGATTAGAATCAAGTGACCCATATATCCTGGTCTAGGTTTTGTAGGATTTTTAAACGAGTTGGCAATCAATCCTATCAAATCACAGTCATCGAACAAGTTGACGATCAAGAAGGAGTTATATGAATTGAGTTTGCCGTTGAAAATTTGTTGGATGAAGTCGAATACAACGTTGTGAAAGAAATTATGCCATGGGAAATCGGTGAATGTTTGGAGAATTGTCTCCAACATTTTCAGATCCCGAAGATTAATCTTGAAGTAGTCGCCTATGCATGGATTAGCCCGGAACAATTCATCGCGTTCGTCACATACGAACGGGTTTTCGGAGGATATCAGTGGTTCCTCCTCATCAGAATCCTCGAATTCCATAAGCTTGATGGTTTTTCTCAAATCTTGGTCCCTTTCTATTGGGACGGTGTCTTCAAAAAGCTCGCTCAGGGGACGAATAGAACCTATAGGTTTGGATTCCAAAGACATGACATCAATGTCATTGATGACGCTCACTATACTCCGAGCACCACTGTCAGAGTCTGGTTTAGCCAGGCCCCCCAATGCATCGAGAATATTGTGACATCTTAGCGTTCTGAGCTCGTCTCTGTACTTGACTAGCTCTGCAATTTTTTTGGAGTTCAACAAAATCATATTGGAGCAATGTAGTAACTCAGCTATGAGCTCAGACATTCGATACCTGGTAACGCCGAAGACTTTGGTTTGCTTGTTGTCCAACAGCGACTCTTCTTTCATGAAATCAACCAATGGTTGGAGGTTGTCCGAGAAGATCCGCAATAAATCGCCTAGGAAAATAGGATCTCTCGGGCCTGGTGGGTTCTCCTCGAGATCCTGAAGCCATAGAAATAGGCTCTGTATGTTAACCTCACTAGCACCATCTTGATTCATTTCTGGAGTCGAATATGGGCCACAATTTAGATCATAATCCGAATTGTTCTTCCGGATAAGTTCGATGATGATGGATACGCAGTTAGAAATGCCGTGTTTGTTGGGGACTGTCTTTTTGTCGTCTTTAGGGTCTGGTATTCTTTGAAGCATGATGTCGGAAAGCATGATCTGAATAATCTCAGGGGAAGCTAGCTCTCTTGTTAGTTCGTTGGGGCCAATATTAGTGTCCAAGTCAACTGCAAGTGATGTATTGGAGGAGATTGTCACAAGAGCTTTGATGAAGTCGGTAGCTGAAGTCTGCATAAACAAGTGGTCGGCCTCCAGGAGGCCGGCCTTTGGGCCATCACTTGCAGGCTTGAGGAGGTCAATCAATTTTGGAATGAGACCCTGTTGCGAGATCACGGCAATGATGCCTGTGGGAGAGTCCGCTTTGTCAGAGTGTATCACTTTGAGAAAGAAATCCATGATGATAGGCACGTCGATCTTGCCGAGGAATGTGTCCACCAAGTTTTCTTGCTTCCTAATGAAATTGATCATTTCAATGCAGTTCGATTCCATGAAATGGTCAAGAATTTGAACAACGTAGGCCACGGATGGTGAGCTCTCCCGTAGGTTGGGCATATCTAAAATCAGCCACAATGAGCCCATAAGACTTGGTGACTCTATTATGCGGTTAGATATCATCCACAAGTCGCTAGAAAGCACTTCTGCCGAGCACAGAATGCGGCGATGTAAAGTCTCTTTCTTCGACTCCTCACTGTTGTCCTCGTCTTCTGCCTCTGTTGAATCTGCGTCCAAGTTTTCGTTCTGCTCATTGTCCAACTTTGCAAATAGGGACACGCTTGAAATGAGGTAGTCGATGAATCCTTGAAGAATGTGGGGTTGTAGGAGGATCTCGAGGAGTTTTTGCTGACGCGCAGTCTTTGAAAGAGAATTGTTGGTCTCAAGGCCCTCATTGGTGGAGCTTGTCAGTGACAGATTATCAGCGTTTGATAGACTGGTGCTCTTGAACTGGCTTTCATTTATCAGTTGCAAGAAGCTCAAGCCGTTCGACTTGAGAGACTTCGCCGAGATGCTCTTCAATTCTTCTAGAAACTCATGCTGAAGCTCACGGTCATGTATGATATTGTCGACTGTGACTAGACTGTAATCTGTGACCGAATCAAGAAACTTTTGAAGCTGACTGCTGCTCCCGTAGGAGCTTGAAAACGGCCAGAATGACATTCGGATTTCCGGAATCTATCTTAACACGGAACAGATTTGTTTAGCAGGTTTTCAGCTGGTTGAGTAGAGCTCAAGCATGAACGGTACTATGAGAGTATTTGTGTAATGACTGCTTTTAGAAGCGGACTGGAGGGGCACTTGTGGGAGCTTTGTTTGTCAGCTGGTAGGACGGTGATCTCGGTGGAAATTGATTTCAGTACACTCTGATGCGAAGTATAGTAGAGTCTGAAAGATGACTGACGATTTGCAAACTGCTATTATACCAGTGGTGAATCTCAGGGTAGATCGAAATCGAGTGTATTATGTGTTATAGGTAGTGGTGAGGCCGCGTAATACAGATGCTGCTGCCGCCTCACGCGGGGCACCCATTACTCAGTTGCGATGGGGTGGAACAGACTAAGAGCAAACAGTCACGAAAATTGTGGGGGATTTTCTATCCGCCATCAACTGTAAAATAAAGCCTGCCAGTATGTATACTAAATTAACCAAAGACAGCTTCGAGTCCTACCGAAGTTACACTGTGTGACCTGCCATGTGTCGAGTGATCGCTCAGTCAATAGTTTGTAAACTCTCAACGTATTCAATGACTTTATCGAATTTTTCCTCGTAGTCGGCAATGAGCCGCTCGGCAGTGCTTTCTGTAGTCTTCCGAGTGGTGAATGCATTGTGCAATATCCACTCAGATATTGACATCTTCTCATCCTCCTCGGGCATTGCGGCGATAAAGTTAGTGAGAGCCCCTTCGGCATCGTTGTGTAGTTCATACCGATTGGTGATTAGCTCAGCCAAGTTTTCTATGCTCTCTTCGAGAGCATTCAACTCCTTGACCGCACCATCAATATTGACCAACGATAATCGGCTTGCGGTGTATGTATTTGGCTTGATTTTCCTCTCTGGAGTGCTTGCATCAAGGCCAGGCTGGAAGGAAGCGGCATTGCCGGGGTCAGGTTCGAGGTGCCCTGTACTAGATGGCGAAAGAGAGCCAGCCTCGATTTTCTCACTATTCGGTGTTCCGATGTCTTCGCTATTATCCGGATCCATCCCCTTGATCAGCTCCGTGGGTACTTTAATTGGCAGTAAGTTGTCAGGGTTGGAATCCGGAATCTCTCCTGCTTTACTTGCCTCTTGCATATCAAAGTCATCATTGACTTCCAGCGCATTGACTTCGGAGTCTTCCACGCGAGAGGTTTGCGGTTGCAGTTTATCGCCCGTCATCCCCTCGCTGATACTCTTTTTGTCATTTGGACTCGAGTCGTCGGTTTTTTGGTCAAGCAGATTTGGGTCTTTACCTGCATGGTGGCTGTAATCCTGATAATCTGGAGCGTCTGCTTCCGAATTATCTTGTGGAGCTTGAGCTTCTGATTTGCTTCCTTTCACATCAAATTCGGGCTCGAGCATCAGATTCTCGATAACACTGACGGATGCGTCAACAAAATCGTCACTCATACCCTTCAATTCATCCATGTACTCTTTGTAAGAAACTCGCGATAACTCTTTCAAGCCCATCTTTGATATCTTTCCATCTGTTAGCGAGCTTTCCGCGGCTTCATCGGAATCCGAGTCATGTTCAGAAGCCCTACTCGGTTGATTCTGATTGGCCTCGACAGGAGCCAGATGAAGCAAGCCAAGCGTTTTGACCTTTTTGTTGGGCGATGACTGTAGAGTTGTGTCATCCTCAGTGCATTCTCGCTTAGCGGACAGACGGGATGACCTTGGCGAGTTCGTCTTACTGTACGAAGCGTGCTTTGAGTCTTCTTTTATCTTCAGAGATGGAGAATGACTTTCAAGATGCAATGAATCATGGTTGACTTCAGGACCCTCGGACTCAACATCGGCTAGGGGCTTACGTTCAACGTCGGAGTTTTGGCTCGGAGTAAGCACAAGCGATTTTTGGTCCTCGTCGAAAGTACCTTGGCCGAGGGGTTGATCAGAGAGGTTCAGACTCGCGTTTGACATTGCCATGTCCTCAGCCGCGTGATGTTCATCGTTATCGGTTTTGGCGATTGGAGAATTGTGAACGTCAAACTCTGGTGTGGGGGCTGCATTGGCGGTGTCACTTGATTCGCCCTTAGCGGTGCTCTCCGGGCGTGATTCATGCAACTGGACCGATTCTGGCGCAAAATTGGTGGATGTGAGCTCTTCAAGATTCAGCTCCCTATTCAAATCTTTTTGTGGAGCCCCAGCAGTTTCCAGCCATTGCTTGAAATCTGCATCCTTATTCGGTATTCTGGAATATTCGGACAAGACAAGTGTGCCCGTAGGCTGAACATCGCGTTCCATGAATGAGATGTTTGTCTCATCATAGTCGCCTAAGTTCTGGTTCGAGTCATTGAATATTGCTGAGGGTATCGGAGCCGGCTCCTTGGTGTCATTGTGCAATATTGTAATTTTCCTCAGCTTCTTGGGTGAATTGAGAATCTCGTTTATGGCATCCTCGTTGATGCCAAAGTCATCGTCGCTGAATTGTGATCTAGAGACTTTCACTTTGGTTTCCCTTCCTTCCAGCCGACGCCTGCTCTTCTTGGTATCTCTACTTTGAAACGAAGACGAATCACGGTAACTCGCAGACATATCAGCATATGAAGAGTCTTTAGTGGTCTCAGCTGAGGTCGGCGATTCATATGTGGCGTGCTGATATTGATCATCTTTGCTTTCCTCGCTAGTTTTATTAGAGGCTGACGACCCAATGCTTGTGTCTTTCTCGTCTCTCACCTGGAGCACGAGGCTGGTCAGACTTGACTTCTTATCTGGTTCTTTCTTCACGCTCGAGGTTCGTGTTGGCTGCCTGGCGTATTTCTTCGAAAGACGTTTGTCCTTTGCGAAAATTGTGTTCTTGTCGTTGTCCATCAATTCCTCGATCGAGAAGTCAAAAGCGTCTAGTTCATAGCGAGACTTTGGTTCTGACCCTGGTGAGTCGATGTTGGCTGAGTCTTCAACATGAGGCTTGGAGGTGGCCAGCGGTGATGAAGGCTGGATATCATTCCCCGGAACGTCTTCATTGAATTCTAAACTTTGCTCAGGTGCCTCAATCAACTTCGATTTCTTGCGGGGCTCTTTCGGAATACCATGTTCTAGAACATGGATGAACTCACAATAAACAAAGCTATTGCGCTTGTGCTCCTCGATAGGGTCATCAGACGCATCCCACTCCGATAAAGGACAGTCACAGTACATGCAAATCACTCTGTCGTCGCCTTTGTCTATGGGCGAGTAGAAGAAGCCTGCTTCTGCGAGAGAGCGACTGGTGACTTTGGATGATTTCTGAGAGTCGAACTTCCAGAACGTCTTGAATGTGCTCAAACGTAGTTTTGTGGACTCTTTTGATAGAGGGTTAATGACTGCCAGAGAGACCTTCTTCTGTCGGAGTCTGGTCCAGAACGATTCCTTATCTGAGTCCCTCACAAAGTGGCCCAAATGTAGTAGTATGAGAGACAACGGGCAGGCCGGGCTGTTCTCAAGATGAAGCTCTGACAACTCGGTGTTTTCCAGAAAGCGGCTTTCCCGCTTGCCACACCAAAAACACGTCACCTGCTCGGGGCTCGACTTCACGGGCGTGTAGTAAAATCCACACTCTGCCAAATGCTCGGCACTGACTGCGGTGTTTGACCACACCTTTGGTGTCTTGGAGGTACCTAGGCGCACACCGTCAACAAAGGAGGCTAGGCGAACCGCCCGGTATTGGTAGTCATTGGCTCTGGTGCTTCGCGGAGCCATGTAAAACGCCTCTTGTGGTTTGGGGTGGTGGAGTAGAGTGACGCGCGTCTCTGTTGATGGAGAAGAGGTGGGATGCAATGTCACGATATGAAGGCCAAAACCTCCTAATAATGTCTAGAGTGCTTTCCTGTGTTGCTGCGTTACAAATTTTTCTATACTTAGTCGCCATTTGCGGACTTGCACTAGGCGTGGCCCACCAAGTACTGGATGGTACGTAAGGCCTCATACTTGAGCTCATTGTCGCCTGAGCTATTCTCCAAGAACCCCATAATCAAAAGCTTGTACTGGCCGTCCTTCTCGGCATTAATGAAGTTGATCAAGTCGACTCCAAGGTTTTTGATCAAGTGCTGCAAGTTACTCAACAAAATGACCTTGGGCAAACCGCTCAAGGACTCGTCATCGGACTCGAGAATGGCCAAGATCCGCTTCACTAACGCGAAGCTGTTCTCTCTGAACTTGTGAGAATGCTCTTGCCAGAAGTCCTCCGACTTGTGGGTAGGAGACGCCCAGCTCAACAAGTTGGGGTTCTCCAACTCAACAAGGTACTCGTCCAACGACGTCAATTTGTTGGCAACCACGTCGCTCAACTCCTCATTTAAGTAGGCCAAGTCATTGGCCAATTCCTCGTCGCTGCTCTTGGAAGCGAACTTGCGGGTTTGGATAGTCTTAACAATGTTCAAGCCGTCGTGAAACAACAACAATTTGACCACACTGAAATGCTCGTGGTGTGACACGGTGAAGGACACAAAGTTTCTCAAGGCCGACACAGCAACCCGCACCACCTTGAGTTTGATGCCCTCCTTCGAGATGGTCAACAAGTTACCAACAAGGTTGGGGAAGTGGTGGACCAAGACCTTGTTCAGCGCAGCGTGGAAACTCAAGACCCACGTAGTCATCAAGAGATTGTACAAGAGCTGCAAATTGGCTAGGTTGGGTTGTCTGGCCAGCAGCTCAATCAACTCGGCAATGCTCGTAAAGTTGCTCACCAAGTTGTGTTCCTGGAAAATGGCACGGAACTGCTTGACAATAACAAGCTCTTGCAATAATTGCACGCCAATAGACTGCACGTTGGTGTCAGCCTTGTTGGCAATGAAGGTCTTGGAGCACACAATGTCAAGAAGCTTGATGAGGATCTCCTTGTCGATGGCGGTGGTCGATCTGGCGGACTTGCACAACAAAACGGTGGTGTTGTAGAAGGCCAACGTCTTGATAAGCTGGTCGTTATTGCTCAAGTGCTTGACAAATGGATTGTACGGCAAAGCTGAGTCAATCGACGACAAGCCCAAGAGAGCATCGGTGAAGGGCGCAGCCTGTGGGTCAATAATCAATTCGTTGATCAACACCAAAGTGAATTTGATTACGTCGTCTCTGGAGTTGATTTCCAACTTGTCCAACAAGCTCAAGATTGTTTTGGCGTAAACGTCAACCTGGCCGAGGACCGTTTTGCGCCTCGTTTCCTGGTTCTGTGTCTCCAAAACCTTGAGGAGGTCGGCCTGGGTGTTGGTCACCACACCTGCTCTGGCCAATCCCTCCCAGGGGACTATCTTCTCTCTGATGATTTTCTTGGAGTCTGCTAGGCTCGAGCTGTCGACTATCAAAGGTACCTGAGTGTTAGTGAGACATTATCGGGGGTGATTCCAGTTTGCATTGTTCAATTGCGTGGGCTGTTGCACATACATATTCTGTCATGTTGCCGTGGACCTTGGTGCACCTATCTAGTTCGCTATCGCCAACCTCTACCCACAAATCTCGTTCTCCGCACGACCTGTCGGGCAACACGCTTGGCTGGCCACAATCAATAATGAGTGATGACCATTGCTATCAGATGACATGATTAGGCGATTTGGATCATGCATTTGTGTAACGGTGTACAAATCGAATTATGATTTTGGGAGGGTTATTTGCACAATAAGTCTTCATTGACACCGTGGGTGCGAAATAGACTGTCTTAAGTTGTGAGCTAATTTTTACTCATAGTGGAGATATACCGAGCACGTTATGCCATTCGATCAAACAAAACTAAACCTGTTATTTGATTACTCAGCCAAGAATAGGTTTTGGAGTGCCCACTCAATACTTGAAGGTGCTGTTAGATTAGTGGTAGTGAAATCAGGATAAAGGATGGGGTAATCGATGATTTCGTCCTTCGAAATTATTGTGGATACCCCAGAAAGTATGGAGTTGAGAGATTCAAGAAATCCAATACCAGGATTTCGGATGTGAATATTGCAAGACCCGTTCGTAGATACTGGTGAGTGGTTGACGAATCTCTCGAGTTTTCCCCCCTTGAAGTTCGTCTTTAAACCTTCTATTCATAAAACCCTTCTTCAAAACGTAATTCTTTGAAAACACATGGTAATAGATTACCTATGTCAAGACATCTTCGTTGTCTTCGAGGGTTTAAGTGCGTGAAAACTGAAAATACATTCAGCTTGATGGAATAAACCAGAAATAAGATTTTTCGAATAGCGGCACCCTGGCCGAGTGGTCTAAGGCGCCAGGGTAAGGTTACCTTACCATACATTCCTGGTCTCTTCGGAGGCACGAGTTCGAACCTCGTGGGTGTCACTACTTTTTTATCTTTTGCTCCAACAGCACCGCTCTTTTTTGGCACCGCGTGCATCAACCAACGCCTTCAGCAAGCTACCTCTGATTTATCATGGATGACGACCATGAGGATTACTCGGACTACGAGGAGTTTAACGAAGATGCCTTGACTAATGAGGAGTACGATCTTTACCACGAGAATTTGCCCAAAGTCAAGGCGGAAATCGCAAAGCATAATCCCGATATTTCAGAGCTAGACTTGAAGGAGGCACTCTATGAGAATTATTTCGAGATCGATCCCACAGTGGCCGAATTGAAGCAAAGATTCCCAAAAAAGAAAGGTATGTTCATCCAATTCAATCTGGCATTGTTCTTTTACCCGAATTCGTTCTCGTCTACGGACCTGAGGTGAGTGCCGGCTGCAACTGTTTATACTATCTGATCTAGGGGATGCCACGCCAAGATTTCTTCGACAAAATTGCTAATTCGCAGAGGACCCATCACCAAAGATGTCCCGCTTGGCGCAATTGGCGAAGAGCCGAGCGGCGGCCAATAGGTCGCCGGTGGCTCCTGCCATGGGGGTTGATAAGTCAACCCAAGGTCTGAACAAGCTTCTTAACTTGGCAGCCTTTGCCAAAAACACCAGCAAAGCAAGTCGAGAGAATATTCTGCCGGAACTGCCGACTGCCAACGACAGCAACACCGGGTCTAAGGTGTCCAGATTCTCGGCGTTGGCCAAGTCAAGAAATCTTACCGGCAAGGCATCCCTGTCAGGTTTAGCATCACCCGACCCTCATTCACAGACTAGTTCGATCCCAAATTTGGCTCAGAGGTTCAAGCTTGCGAAAAAGGCAAACACGAAGGAACCTGCTCCACCCACAGAGGCTAAGCCTCAAGAATTGCAACCAAACAAGACAGATCTCTCCAAACACGATCAGAACCTGCGAAAGCGGCAGAAGCGTGATCTAGATTTGCATATGGCGACCGAGACATGCGGTTACCTGAATACTCCATTGCATCATGTCTCATTATACCTATTCCAATCCATACCCCCAAGCCCAAGCCACAAGGAATACGAAACGATTCGAAATCAGAATTGCCACAGGTTGTTCTACGCATATACTAATCACGAAGTCAATATAGCCAAGGCCAAAGCAAACTTCAGCCAGCCCAGCCCTGACGACAAGATTGTCGAGAGCCAGAAACGAGCATTTGAACAGAGTCTCGAGAACTTGAAGATTGCACCTGACGCGAAGGAAAAAGCCCCACAGAAGTACACCGAAACAAAGCCATTTAAACACGTTGATTTGCACCAAGAGTTCACCCTGAACAAGCTCTTCACCAAAAATCACAAGTCATTCGTGATTATCGGCCACGTCGATGCCGGGAAGTCTACATTGATGGGCAGGATCCTTTTCGACACGGGTACTGTCGATGCAAAGACGGTGAACAAATTGGTGAGAGAGGCCGAGAAGTCCGGAAAGGGCTCTTTTGCGCTAGCTTGGATCATGGATCAAACCTCCGAGGAGAGGTCCCGTGGTGTGACAATCGATATCTGTGCAACAAGCTTCGAGACGGCGCTGACTCGCTTCACTGCCATTGACGCCCCGGGTCACAAGGATTTCGTGCCACAGATGATCAGTGGAGTGTCGCAAGCTGATATGGCCCTTCTTGTTGTTGATGCCATCAACGGAGAGTTTGAGGCTGGCTTTGTCATGAAAGGCCAGACCAAG
This sequence comes from Metschnikowia sp. yHKB443, assembly GCA_030444905.1. NCBI lineage: Eukaryota > Fungi > Ascomycota > Pichiomycetes > Serinales > Metschnikowiaceae > Metschnikowia > Metschnikowia sp. yHKB443. Next base: position 151,866 of record JALBCT010000021.1, on the reverse strand, counting down.
GAGCACACAATTCTCGCCAAAAGCCTTGGTGTAAACAAACTTTGCGTTGCCATCAACAAACTCGACAAGGAGCAGTGGTCACAAAGCCGTTTTGAGGACATAAAGGAGCAGTTGACACAATTCCTCACTAGCGACGAAGTTTCTTATTCACGCGAGGACCTCTACTTTGTTCCTGTTTCAGGATTGAATGGATGTAACGTTTTGAAACGAGACGCCAGCATCTCCGAATTACCGTGGTACCAAGGCCCTGCTTTGATTGAATGTCTTGAACTGATCGTGGTGGCGGGAAGCAAATTCGGCTCGATCGAAGAGCTCAACCAACGAGAGTTTGTTCTTGCGATCAATGACATCTACGATGTTACGAGCTCAGAGTTTAAAGTCAAGGGTAAGATTTTGCTGGGTATGATTCAGCCAGGACAGACTGTGGTAACGCATCCCACAGATGACAATTTGCAGGTGCAGTCTGTCACTATCGATGGTGTTGCGTCCAAATTCGCTATCGAAGGTCAAATTGCGCAGTTGGTGTTCAAGATCAATCAACTCAAGCACAATAACACTGACGAGCTCTCGGTTGGAGACATATTGCTGAGCCACAAGTCGTCGGTCCAGTCCACTAACCTGTTCCACGCTAATCTCAACATGTTTGGCATGGAGAAACCACTCATGGTGGGCACGCCTTTTGTGATGTTTCGGAACAACGCGTCGTGTGCGGCTCGCATCAGTAAAGTTTCGAAGATCAATGGCTTGAAGAAGAAGAAGATGCACTTGGTGTCGAAGCAGACTGCGGATGTCGTTATCGAGATCTTAAGCGAGAAGCCCCTTCCGATCGCTAAGTTCGACGACAACAAGTCGTTGGGCCGAGTGGTGGTCCGTCGAGAGGGACAGACCATCGGCGCTGGCATGGTTACGAAGATCGTGCCACCCAACGCTGAGGCATGAAGAGCGTGCGCAAGTATTTCATGATATATAGTCCACAAATAATAAGAGAAGACCTAGCACAATGCAGGTTGTGATGATGATGTTTGAGCCGCGTCTGTTTCTGTCTGTGGCCTTGGCAAGGTTCTTGTTGCCCTGTCGCAAGTCAAGATCAATGATGTCTTGGTTATCAAGAAGGGTTTCAATTTGCTCAGCCTGGGTCTCGAGATGTAGCGTCAACTCTGCCTGGAGCTTGACGATATCCACCATTGACTGGTGCAACTTCTCCACCAGCTCGAACTGCTTGGATTTCATCTCCAAAAACTCTTGATTCTCTGCAGCAAATTCCTGGATCTGTTGCTGGCTCAACTCAACTCGAGTGTCGCTCTGTTCCACGACGTCGAACCCCGCCTGGAGATCCAAATTCAAGTTTGTGTCGTCGTACAGCGAATCATCAAGATTTTGGAAATGCAAAAGGTTTAATTGTTTCTCCCGGAGGTAGCGCTGCTGGTGCATTTTCTCGAATGTGCGATTGACAGATTGCGTTGAATCGCTGAGGAACCGGAGGATGTTCATTCTGTGAGCAAAGAGCGTTGTGTTGTAAGCGTCCTGGGGGTCGACTGTGTTTGTGGAGAAGAGCGATCTGAGGCCGGATTTGGCCCGGGCATCAACCCAGGCCTGATTGCGTTTCCGCTCGTAAGTCTGTAAGTACTTGAGCTTCTCATAGACCTGTTGTATTTTCAACTTGAACTCCTCGTCGATTGAGTTTTTGTCTTCGACGGTCAATGCCTTCTGAGTCGAGTGGCTGAAATCGCTTCGTTCATCGCTTATCTGGAGGTACAACGACCTGATGCTGGAGGTGAAGGTTGACAATCGCAGTAGATTGGCGTAGAGCTCGCCACACTCTTTGGTGAATGTGTCACGAACCAAGTGGTCCTGGGCCGTCTTTTTTGCCACAGGCTTGACATCAGCCAGCAATTCTTTCGTGACGATCTGCACACATTGGTTGAAGATTGGCGTTAGGTCAGTCATTGTGGTTGATGTAGCGAGCCTGGGCCGTGTGCAGGTGCCACCAAGGATGTGGAGCTGGGTTATGGCGAACGACGGAGACATGCACCGGCGTGCTTTCTACGAATCAGAGAATTATACGTGTGTTGTTCGTGAGACATTTATCATTGAAGCGTGGCGGGTCTAACCCGACAAGTAGGACTCGCAGGTGGAAATCTCCACGCCGTCCTCACGGCCGTCTGGGGAGGTGACCCGCACAAGCTCCGACTCGTACAAGATGTTCCATCTGCCCTGGAACTTGCTGTTGCTGATGTTGGCCACGGCCATGTTGTGGTCCCTGCGGTACTGGGGCGAGCCCTCGACGTACTTGACGTAGTCAGGGACACCCGGTCTGAGGATGTTGTCGGCCAAAATCACGGTCTTGGGGGCAATGAGCGAGAGCGACTCCAAGACACGCAAGTCCGGCACGTAGAGCTCCTTGGCGTGGTCGATGAAGACAATGTCGGCGGGCGTGTAGGTGCTGAATTGCTTGGAGAGGTCGTCTCTGAAGTCCGGGAGGGTCTGGCCCGCCGCGCCGACCCGGATCTCGACAACATGGGACAAGCCGGCCCAGTCGATCATCTGGGTGGCAATTCCCGCAAAAGTGGCGTTGACCTCGAAGCTGTAGTACTTAGCCGGGGGTCCGCCGCGTTTCTTGTTCTGCTCGTCCAACACGGACCCAAAGAGGATGGCCGAGTAGCCGACGTAGCAGCCGAGCTCAATCATGATGTTGGGCTCTTTCTCGTAGATTTTGTCCAAAACGATCTTGCCCTTGTCCTTGCCGATAATCATCATCCGGTGGGTTTTGACCCACTCGTCGATTGCAGCCACGACCTTCTGCGCCGAACCTTTGGTTTCGGGCGTGCTGAGGATGTGGTCGAGCAAGTCTTGTTCTTTGGTCATGTTGGCAATTATTTTGGGGTGGTGGTGGAGCGTGAGCAAATTAGAAGCAAAAGAGCCGGGTTATATAGCGGGGTCCACTATGGGCTAAGCCACCCCATATGGAGGCGCGAAAGGATCCGGCCGGCACACCGGCCCCAGTGGGCTTTTAGCACCGAGCTCGGGGCGTGGGGTGCACCGCGTGGCGGCGCGCCTTTTGCCAGGGCATCGGCTAGCCGTGCACCCATTTGCCGATCCATCCACTTAAGCAAGGGACCTGCCTATCTAGGATACCGTTTGCGGGGAGCAGGACTCTCGCTATGTTGAGCGACGACACTGTGCAGCGCTTGAAGGCGCTACGAAGCCAAAAGGAGGACGCCCAGAGGCAGTTTTACGCCAAAGCGGCCCAGTTCTCAAAAGAGCTCGAGGGCCAGGACCGGGCCGGGTCCGAAGACCAACACACATCAGCCTCGCTACTACTGGAGGACGAGCTCGACTGGACGGCGCAGCAGTGGGACGACTTTGACAAGCAGCCGGTCTCGAAACAGAGCGATGGGTTCATGGACTACGGCGACTTGGCGTACTCCACCTACAGAAAGGAGATCGCCAAGCAGCCCGTGGATTTGGAGAAGTACGCCGCACATCAGGGCAGAGCCGAGTACGACTTTCTGACCACTTCGAACAAGGAGGGAGCCGAGGCCGTGGCCCGCATGCTCAAAGAAGCCAGCGACCGCAAGTGGGACAACCGCCGGCAGACGGCCAGCGACGACCAGTACATCTCGGAGAAGAACCGGCAGTTCAACATGAAGTTGAACCGGGAGTACGGCGAGTAGGACACGGAGTCAGGTGCTGCCGGTGGCTGAATCGGAATGCCCTTGCAAGATGGCGCGTGGCAATGAATGTACCTTTGCCATAAGAATGACTTGTCGGGCGGTCTTGAGCTGACTTGAATACGTTATATTGTCAGTCATCACGAGACTGCTATGCTCGAAGACCCTCAGCGACATCAACCTGATGTGTCCGAATACACGAGACAGGATAGGAATCGATAGAGTTCCAGCTTTATTGGAACAAAACGTCCAAACAACTTGCCATTGCAAGTCGTATGCCTGGGTCGAGGTGCCTAGGTCAAATGGGACAGTACCTTCACATAATACACATAACTTATAAATGGTGCCATTTGTTCGCAATTCAGAACTAGGCCATGCCCACCGACCCTCAATTCTCGAACTTAACATTTTCCACTGAATTTTCCTGATATACCGCCTATTAGCCTTTTCTACCTCAGCCCACATGAGAGGCTTTTGGCGCGGCTCAGAGCGGCTCGTAGCTGTCTCATCAGTCACAACCTCCGCGCGAACATTGAAACTTCAATAGTCAAAGCCCAATGCTCGGCCTCAGTCACGCTTTCCGGCTGCCGGCATCGGCGAGATTCATTTTCGCCTTGCTGAAACCGTCGCTACTGTTGGCTAGATCCTCTCGCATAGCATTCGTCCCGGTGCAACGCTCGCTAGCGTTCTCGTACAATAGAGCATTCTCCACTCTGTTGCCCAGGCCAAACCAAACCACAAGTCAGACAAAAGAGACTTGGACGAAAAGCGAACCTAGCCCACTAGAAGAGTCCGCAAAATCAGAGCCACAGCCCTCCTCAAGACGAGCCTTGCTCAAGGAACTCTGGCGGCTTCTCCAATTGGCCAAGCCCGAATTCGGACTCCTACTAGGCGCATTGCTATGTCTCTTTTGCACAAGCGCCATCTCCATGCTCCTACCGTTGGTGATTGGCAAAATTATAGACACGGCAAAGCCAAAGGAGGAGCATGAGACTGCGGACGCGAAACAGGAAGCATCCGTTCCGGAGACCTCCGATGTGTCTTTGTTCGGCCTTCTGGAACCCCAGTTCTACGGCGGCCTCGTGCTCATATTTGTGGCCGGCTCTGTTGCCAATTTCGGTCGCATCTATCTCCTCAGATCTGTGGGTGAACGGATGGTGGCGCGTCTTCGAGCCCGGCTCCTCGCCAAGATTATGTCTCAAGACTCCTACTTCTTCGACTTGGGCCCCAAACTGCAAGGTATGAAGACAGGCGACCTCATTTCACGCTTATCAAGTGATACACAGATCATCAGCAAGTCATTGAGTGGCAACATCAGTGATGGAGCTCGTGCGTTGATAACCGGCACAGTGGGTCTCTCGATGATGTTCTGGGTCTCGTGGAAGTTGTCTCTTTGCATGAGTCTCATCTTCCCTCCTTTGATCTTGATGGCCACTCGCTACGGCCGCCGGGTAAAGAAGATCTCGCGAGTTATACAGGATTGCTTGGGGTCCATGACAAAGGTCCTGGAGGAAAAACTCAACGGCCTCAAGACCATCCAGAGTTTTGCCCAGCAAAGGCCCGTGTTGCACGAGTTCAACCAGGAGGTGAGGCAGATCTACAACACCTCCATGCAAGAGGGCCGCATGAGCGGTATCTACTACAGTATCAACGGGTTCCTTGGAAACATCACCATAGTCGGCTTGTTGGTAGTTGGCCTGAAACTCATCACGTCCGGCGAGATCTCTGTGGGTGACCTCTCCAGTTTCATGATGTATGCGCTCTACACCGGCTCGTCTGTTTTTGGACTCGGGAACTTCTACACCGAGCTCATGAAGGGTGTCGGTGCAGCAGAACGTCTATTTGAGTTGATTGATCTGAAACCAAAGATCCCTATCACCATTGGCGCCAAGGCACTGGATCTCCATGGAGACGTGAAGTTTGAAAATGTGGACTTCTCATACCCCAGTCGACTCAACACTCCGATATTCAACAAAATGAACATCCACATCAACAAGGGTGAGCACGTTTGCTTTGTTGGCCCCAGCGGATCAGGGAAGTCGACTGTCTCGCAGCTTTTGCTTCGCTTCTACGACCCCATAGCTGGTACTGTGACCGTCAATGGCTATGACATCAAGGACTTGAACCTTAATGATTACAGATCCCGAGTGGGTTACGTGCAGCAGGAACCGTTGCTCTTCAGCGGAACAATCGAAGAAAATATCACTTTCGGAAAGCGGCACAGCACCCAAGAGGAGATCGAAGAGGCAGCCTTGCTCAGTAATTCGCTCAGCTTCATCAATTCGTTCCCCGGCGGAATGAAGGCGGTTATCGGTCCTTCGCTGAGTGGTAGTGCCCAGCTTTCTGGAGGCCAGAAGCAACGTATCTCTTTGGCTCGAACCTTGATCAAGAAGCCCAGTCTTTTGATCCTCGACGAGGCGACGTCTGCGCTTGACTCCAGACTGGAGGAGCTCGTGATGAAGAACCTCACGGAGCTTTCAAAAGCGAGGTCCTTGACGATCATTCTGATCGCCCACCGCCTCTCGACAATCAAGAACAGTGAGCGTATCATCGTGCTTGACGGCAAGGGCAACATTGTGGAGGACGGCACATTTGATGAGCTCTACAATAACCCCCAGAGCGGCCTCAACAAGCTTCTCAAGTCGGACGAGTTTTCTGAGAACGCCTAGGCTCATAGATAATTTTACACCTGCGGCATCAAGACTCGTGTACTACCTCGGCTCTGTCAGCCGTGCTCGGCTTCACTAATTCCAGATCCAACACAGCAACGCGTGGCAATTGGTGTCATGCCCGCAACAGACAGTAAGTAGACGCTTCTTCTAGCGGTGATAGTGAATCTTTTTTCTTTTTTGCTCTCTTTCAGGGCCCTGTGTTCTCGGAACTGCCAATTAACGCTGCATTGGGGCTTTCCGCACTGGGCAATGTCCGGCTAGCGTCTCGCAGAGCCGAGCCCATCACATGCACCCCGCGCCCTTGGTGCAGTAGTCTATTTTGTAGGCCTGGTTACGCCCCCACTAAAATTAGTGAAGGTAGTCTAATACACCATAGAAAGCTTGTTGCCACGAATCCTCCTGAACCAAGTCGCTCCGTGTTGGCTCCAAAAATTGATCTTTATTGTCGCCCATTGCCAGTATTCGGCCCAGAGAGGGACGTGTAATGACGCACCCTACGCATGAAGGCAATACGGCCCCAGACCCGCAATGTTCAGAAAGCAGCAACACCACAACCCCCAGGACCCTAGCGCAGGACCCTGGCAACCTGAAGCAGGAGTATACTTTCTTGCAGGACCACTACCCTGAATTTGCCAACATAATTGGAAATTTGGCGAACTCGCCAAATCTTTCCCCACAGCAAACCCTGTCAAAGGGTGCAAAGCCCCGAGACCCGATGGAATCCGAAGGCAAAGATGTGGCCAGTGCCGCCAGCAACAACTGCGGTCCTTCGTCGTTTCTCAGCATGTTGGCAACAGCGCTGGGCCATATGGGCATCAGTTCTGTCAACGACATCTCCCAGGCTTTGGAGAAAGAGGCTTTGGAAAAAGGCCTAGAAACGGCCCCCGAGACCGAAGAGGAGCCCGAAATATTCACTGCCAGGGCTGAGTCATACTCGTCCTCATCGGAAACAAAGGTAGCTGACCCTGCTCAGGATGAAGCCCCAGGTACCACCAAAAGCGATGCCACGGAGCTCTCAGCGGAAATAATTGCAGATCTCATAGCCAAAAACAAGATCTCGGTCCCACCAGAGCATCTACTACTGCCATGGGAATCATCGGTTATGAAAGGCCTCCTGATCCATGCCATCAACCACGGCATCGTCAAGTGGCTTGACAGTGATACCGAGTACAATGCCCAAAAGCGGGACATTCTCACATACCATGTGGCTCAGAAGTTCCAGGCCTGTTTTAATCTTGACGACGAAAATATCTATTATGACAGATTTGACGTTTGGCTCATCAAAGACGTCTTGTTGCAAGGGCATCTCTATGTGACACGCGACGCAGTATTCTTCTACTCGCTATTGCTGGGGAACTATTCGGACTCAGAGCTCAAAGACCCGGACATTGTTCTACATGAAGGTGCCCTCGGCCACAAAATCGCTCATTACGGAGACTCTTATTTCTCTTCAGTATACAAGCACAAGTACTGGACGGTGCTCAGGCCCCACACGCTCTCCATATACACATCCCAGACGAAGCAATATTTCCCTGTGAAAGTGATTGATCTACGAACGGCAATAAGCTGCGAAATCATAAAGTCAGGCCCCAGTGAAATCGTCAAGAACGCCGAGTCAGACGCATCGTTGCTCAGCTCCACATCATCAAGCATCAACGAAAAGGGTATTGGGGACGAGGATGTTCAGTCCGGCGTCTGGTTCAAGATTAATTGCAAGGACAAGACTTACCGCTTCCATACAAGCAGCATATACTCCGCTAGACATTGGTGTAATTACATCACAAAAGTGATCTTCCAAATCCGCAACACCAATCTGCTTCGAGAGGCTTTGATCAAGATTCCCATCGAAGACATTCTTGATTACCGCAAGAACTTTGTTCTCTCTGATCCAGATGACAAAGAGAGCGCAGAAGCCAATGATTTGAGACCCATCTCGTTTTCTATCAAAATGAAAGTGCATGAGCCAAAACGAGTGCAAGCTGCGAGAAAAATGGGGTTCGGCAAGAAAGCTTCACGGGTCGACACCTCCTTCGAATTCGTGCATTTTGTTGCGTTCCTTGAGGGAGACAAATTGTGCCAGTGTATCGAGACAGTACTCGGAGACCACGTCACCCGCCAACTGTCAGCGGGACATCTTCGTAAACAAAGAAGTCGAAGCATATTTCTGGATGACTCTCTGCACCACTCCCACCCTTTGCTGAAACGCAAACATGCTAGAGTTACAACAGTTCAATCAGATGCTCAGTCCGGCATTTCGATCATCGACAAGGTTGCTGAGGTCAACGAGCAAATTGCTCAGATCAGGAAATCTGATTTTGGTACTCAAGACTTCGGGCCTCCTGAAGGGTGCTTGCACCGAGCCAATATACTATCTCCCGGCCAGCGAAGCCCTTTGAATTTCAAAGCCTCGTATTGGAAGGAAGTTATGCTGAAGTTGAGTCCCATGCAAACGTCATCTCCAGCAGAGCCGCAGGACTTCTCTGCATTATTTTCGAACGAGGATCACTCGGTGGAGGACTTCTTGACATCAGAGTCCATACACGATCTCCACTTCCCCAAGCCGTTCACTTTGTCCAGTTTGAAAAATTTCAATATTTTGTTCGTCGCCCGACAAAGAAGCTTTGCTGAAATTGCTACAAGATACGGTATCCTACCGAAAGTAGTCGAGTCAAATAACTCGATCGACATCAATTTAAAACCTTATCAGTCTTACGAACACTCTCGCACTGGCGATTCCGAATCAAAGGTCGACAGTGAAAGTCGTTTCGAATCTTTGAAACACAAAGTCAAGGCATTCTCTACGATGCAGGGCATATGGGTCATGAGACCAGAGCACCACGACCTCTCTCTTGGTCCAGATGATAAGTTCGTGGCGTCTAAGCACGCAAGAATCAAAGCACTCAATCGCTTCCGCAATCACTTCTCCCTCGGATCCGAATCACATCTTGTTGCCTCTTACTATGCCCATTTAAGGAGATCTATACCGGTGTATGGACGGCTTTACCTAGGACAACATCAATTGTGTTTCAGAAGCCTTTTGCCCGGAATTTCTACAAAGATGATTGTTCCTCTCGAGAAAATCGTGTCTTGCGAACTGGAGAAAGGCCCCTATCACTATTATGGTCTTTCAGTGACAGCAGATGGGATAGACTTGAGGCTAGAGTTTGGGAGTGCAGAAGTACGTGACGACTGCAGGAACATGATCATGATGCAATTAGAAAGGTTGGGCCCGACACAAAATCAAAGCGTGGCATACGCCAGAGGCACCAAAGGGTTGAGTGCTGTACGATACACGAGTACACAGTATAGTCGGGAGTTGGCAGAAACTCGAATTAAAGCAGCCCGCTTGAGACTACTAGAAGACAGGATCAGCGCTGCTTCCGGCATCGAGATCCCGCTCATTCTTGAAGATAATCCATTTGTTGCTCTCGAAGTGAAGCTTGACGAGTCATACAACATTGTGCTTTTGACCATCGGTTCACGTGGAGACGTGCAACCATTCATAGCACTTGGAAAGGGTTTGAAGAAAGAGGGACACAAGGTTACGATCGCCACGCACGCAGAGTTCAAAGATTGGATTTTGCAGCATGGATTGAACTTCAAAGAAATTGCAGGGAATCCTTCCGAACTCATGCTGTTGATGGTCGAGCATGGATCCTTGTCGGTCGCGTTCATAAAGGAAGCCAGCTCGAAGTTCAGAGGATGGATTCAGGAATTACTCGAAACAAGTTGGGAAGCTTGCCAGTTTGCCGATCTCCTCATCGAAAGTCCCTCGAGCATGGCTGGCATACACATTGCCGAGGCCTTGGAGATTCCATACATGAGAGCATTCACAATGCCCTGGACCAGGACCAGAGCGTACCCGCATGCATTCATTTCCTCGGACCAAAAGCGAGGTGGCTCGTACAACTTCTTGACGCATGTCATGTTCGAAAATGTGTTCTGGAAAGGCATTTCGGGACAAGTTAACAAATGGAGAGTGGAGACTCTAGGGCTCGCAAGAACAAACTTGGACAAATTGCAGCAATCCAGAGTTCCCTTCCTTTACAACATCTCACCTGCGGTATTCCCGCCTGCGGTTGATTTTCAAGACTGGGTGAAGATAACAGGCTACTGGTTTTTAAATGAGGGAGCCGAAGACTACAAACCACCCGCAGATCTTGAAAAATTCATCAATAAGGCAAAGGAGAAGGGAGAGAAAATTGTCTACATTGGTTTTGGGTCCATCGTTGTTTCTGACGCCAGGGCTCTCACCCAAACTATTGTCGAGGCTGTAGTGGCTTCTGGGGTCAAATGCATTCTCAACAAAGGCTGGTCTGACAGAAGCTCACGGAAGAAATCTGAACCTGAAATTGAGCTCCCTCCACAGATCTATGACTGCGGCTCTGTGCCGCATGATTGGCTTTTCCCTCGGATTGATGTAGCTGTTCATCATGGAGGATCCGGCACTACTGGAGCCACATTGCGGGCTGGTTTACCTACGATTATCAAGCCGTTCTTTGGCGATCAGCATTTCTTTGCGTCAAGAGTTGAGGAGATGGGGGTTGGGTTTTGTCTCAAGAACCTCAATACGTCGACCTTTACAAAAGCGTTGAAAGCGGCGACAGAAAACGACAGCTATGCAAAGAAAGCACAGGCTGTGGCCAAATCCATCTCGCATGACCAAGGTGTCTTGAATGCCATTGAGGCGATCTACACTGAACTCGCTTACTCCAAGTCCTTGATGCTGGCCATTAAGCACAATACAGAGCACAGGCGTGGTCAAGATAGATCCGGTGTGCAGACGCCTGTGGCGACAGAAAGTGCTCTAGGCACGCCAACAGCAGTGGAACCAGAGAACGACGAATTGGACTTGTCGGATGAGACCGGCAGCAATCTGAGCGAAACCACCGATGTGAATGAAGCTGGCACCTTGAAGGTCGAGAAGTCTGCGGTTGAACTTAGCGACGACTTTGAGCGGCAGTCGGTTGCTGCACCGATGTCCGCATGAAGATGCTTCCAATTAGTCTCTTCACGTCAACGAGCCAAACCCTGCCCATTTCATTAGATTATTGTGATCTCTAAATCCCTATGGCTCTTTCTGAGCCTGCAGATGCCTCTGCGGCACGCGTTGTATACCGTCCTATTCACGTGCGATTGACAATCTGTATGTGAGTAATTGCGTCTGAGGCTACGGCAGGCTCTGTTTCTCCAGATAACGGCGTATATACGGACCAAGCAAATTCCATAGCAATTGCGCTACCCACCCAGCAAAATGAGTCGATGTACCTACAAAGACGTCACGGACCAGCAAAAAGAACAGAACCGCTTCGCAGCGATGGTGCCCGGCCAGACAATCGTGGAGATTCCCAGCTTCGAGCTCGAGTGTGGTGAGATCTTGGTCGACTTCCCGGTAGCCTACAAGACGTGGGGCCGGCTCAATGAAAGCAGAGATAACGTTCTACTCATCTGCCATGCGCTCACGGGCTCCTCCGACGTACAAGACTGGTGGGGCCCACTCGTGGGAACAGACTTGACGTTTGACCCTTCGAGATTCTTCATTGTGTGCATCAACTTTCTCGGCTCACCCTACGGCCTGTGCTCGCCTGTAACAATTGAGAAGGCCACGGGCAAGCCATACGGCCCGGCGTTCCCCTTGGTGACAGTGAAGGACGACATAGGCATTCAGAAACTCATACTTGACTCCTTGGACGTCAAGAGCATCGCCTGTGTGATTGGCGGCTCTATGGGCGGCATGGCGGCGCTCGAGTACTCGTCGAATTACAACGGAACTGGCTACGTCAACTGTGTCATTGCCCTCGCCACAGCTGCAAGAGCCTCAGCATGGTGCATCTCCTGGAACGAGACACAGCGGCAGTGTGTGTTCAGTGATCCAAATTATGACGATGGCTACTACTACGAGACACCGGGACTAAGTCCTGATTCCGGCTTGGGCGCTGCCCGCATGGCCGCTTTGCTCACCTACCGGCTGAGAAACTCGTTCGAGACTAGATTCGGCAGAAAGACGCCGCTGAGCTCGGTGAAGGCAGGCGACCAAAGCAGCAGCACCTCAGACATCAGATTGCCACGAAATAAGGACGAAGAGAACTGGCTCACGCATAACGAAGGTGCCCGCAAGTCCAGAACGCTCTCCACGGCCTCGCTCCAGAAGTCGCAGAGCTCCGACAGACCCCAGACCTTCTTCACAGCACAGTCGTATCTTCGATACCAAGGAGAGAAGTTTGTGGCTCGCTTCGACGCCAACTGCTACATCTCCATCAGCCGCAAGTTGGACACACACGATATCACCAGAGGCCACATCGAATGCGATGAGCTGGACGAAGACCCTCTCCCCAATTACCTCACCACCCTCAAAGCTCCACATCTTATCATTGGCATTACCTCAGACGGGTTGTTCACCTACGGCGAGCAACAACTTCTTGCAGCTCATATTCCCGACAACACATTAAAGACGCTTGACTCGCCAGAAGGGCACGATGCGTTCTTGCTCGAATTTGAGCTCATAGACGAGTATTGTCGAGAATATTTAAAGACAAAGTTGCCTGAGTTCTACGACGAAAGCAAAGGTCCACGGTTCTTGGACTGGGAAAACCACGTTGTTCTGGTGTCAAACAATGGCAATTCGGTGTTTGGCGAGGCAGAGCAAAACATCACCAACTGGTAAAGCATTACATATATTACGGGCCGATTCGACAGTTGTTTGTCAGCTTGACTGTGTAGAAAACAGGACTACTAGAACCCGGCCATGATGTAGCGCGCCTCTGCGCCTAGTCGCATGGACCTGCGCTCGGTAGTCAGCTCGTTGATCCGACGTCTCCAACTCCAACCACCAAGTCCTAATGTTGAAGTTTGCCGTGGATAACCCGCCGCAATTCGAAAACCCCATAGACGTGCTCTCTATCATATCGCCGCCTGGGATCTTGGCGCGGGTCTGCTTACCACTCTTGCAGTTCAGCTACTACTATCAAAGCAGTGGCTGCAGCATATCTGACTTGATCCATTCGCTACGTGACACACCAATTGACGCCTCAATATGGGCCAGCAATGGAACGAATTCTATCTCATGGCGCACTAGCAGCAGCTCCTTCGACTTGCGACTCAACGACTTTACAATGAGCCACAACTCGTTCGCCAGCCGTTACATCGAGTTCAAGAGACACAAGCCTGCAAAGGGATCAGTTGAGATCGATGCTTTCCATACTGCCACGGTTACACCAACAAACAGCAACGCAAAGATCGATTTCGACGCGCTTCTCATCAAGGTTTTTGCCTCATCTGAAGTGACAGTTCTTCTGAACACTGAGTTACCCCAACTCACCCCCCTTGGGTTTGTCAACGTACATGAAGAAACAGCAAAGTCAGCTTTAGAGGTAAGTCTAGCCGCCAGATGTCGCCCAGCATTATTATTTGAAGCATCGCATCCCATATCAGAAGAATTAGACAGCCTTCCCGAATTCATTTCCTTGATGCATATGAACGCCGTGCCCGACATGAGTAACTCATATGTATCAAATTCTTGCATGTTTGAGTACCCTGAGTACTTGTCAAACTATCTGTTTTCGGAAGACCCATACTCTGTCACGGTGCTACTGAATGTACACCCGGCCGTTTACAACGCACTTCTACAGTCCTCCGAATGTTTGTCATTGATTGCAAAGAATGGAGACCAGTCAGTAACTACGCTAAAGCAAAAGCAAAATGTCTACTCGTGGCAATGAATTGGGTTATTAAATAGAATTGGGAATTTTTGTGCTTGTTCAAAAACCGTCGGTGGGGATGTCATCAAACAACAGCTCGAAGAAATCGGCTCCCGCAACATCCACATCGACATTGAAAAACGGTTCAGAGGAGGGCTCTGACCTTAAATAATTGACGCCAGAGTTGAGTGGTGGCATCTCGCTATATACAGCAGACATATTCATTTCGGGACGCATGCTCAACATTTGCCTCCACATTTCGTCTGAAGTCTGTTCGTCGCCGTAACTGGCAACACTTGATGGTACCGATGCGGCGTTGGACACAGGATGGGAGTCCGTGTAACGCGGCGTGCTAGCCTCAACGTTGTATCTGTGTTTTTTGGCATTGTCCTTGACCTTCAAGAGCGAGTCTCGTAATATACCGTTGAGATCCTCGAGCATGGGAATGGTGAGACTTAACTCTGTCTCTTTACCCTTATTGAACTTGAGATAAAAATCTGTGGTCGTACGCATGATCGCTAAACGTTCTTGTGCTTTGCAATATCGCCAACTGTAGTAGTAACGCATGCTGAAGTGACGCATACTCTTTAAAAAGTTTGAGAAACACCTCTCACAGAGCTCGTGCGTTTCTGTGAGTAATGCAAATCTTCGGGCGTATTCAGGATTGTTTACCATATTCTCCATGTAGTCTTTCGAGTATTCAAGCAAGAACGCAGAGGAACGGGCCCTCACACTCACCAGATGAAGGATGATAGTGGCTTTGTGCAACAATGTCAAGAACGAGGGCGTTATGGCAATATCGGTTGTGTTCAGAAAGAAATCCAAGCCTTTCTCATTGAAGAAATCATAAAAGGGCATCGCCGTGTGGATGGAAATGATCATCAACTTTTTGAGATAATAGTACGACACATCCAACTCACCCATGCTCTCGTAGTAATTGAACAAATGCAAGTAAATGCTGCTGAGAAAGAAGACTGACTGAAATCCAATTTTGAGCTTGTTTCCTTTTTGAAGTTCCAAATAAGGCAGATTGCACTTCTCAAGGCCAAGAGTTTCGATATCGTTTATCTGAGTTTCAACGACCAACTCTAGTTCATTGAGGCCTTCACAAAGATCAGACATTCGAACAGGCGAACGAACATCGGCAATCAATGGCATGACGCGGACCAACTTCTCGTAGAAACCTTCGAAAGTGGCAAAAGAATCCACGACACCTTGCTCGATACTGGAATCTCGAACATTTTGGACACCAGGCACAAAAGTTGGCATGTTTGCGTCGAATTGATATCTTTGTATCAACAACGGTCTACCATTGGTCAAGCCACCCTTGACGTCGAGGATCACCAAATACCACCAGATCTTGCGGCACAAATGGTTCGTTTTATCGTCTCTGACTTTACTGCGGAAATTATTAGGCTCTCTGTGGAAGCCCAAGGTCATTGCAGTGTCTATCAACTTTGCTGTATAGCCATGAGTATTAATATCATCCGCCCCCTCTCCATTTTCAGGAGCGAAGGAGTCGTACAACTTGAGGTACAAACTCAATTGCAACGTGGACAAGTTTGAATACCGGAGGTAGCCGAACTGAGAGAGGCACTGCTGGGCCACGCTGAATACCTCTGTGTGTATGGGGTTGTTTAATAGCAACTTGAGATCCTGGGCCTCCTGGCTGGGATCTTGAGATGTGAGGTTTGCTTCGTTCACGCGCTTGTGATTTGTGAATAGGGTGAGGTATGAAAACCGAAGAGCCACAAGGATTATACCGAGATGTAGGATGTCCATTTTCTTGGTGATGAATAGCTTGTCTAGTTTGACGGGTTCTCGAGAGTCCGAGCCCAATATGCTAGTAACGTGAGCCTCCAATGTTTCTTGGTCCACGAAGGGGAAGAATGGGTAGACTCGGGCGAAGAAGCGGTCAATGAGGAGCCAGATGATCTTTCTTGAGGGGAGTAGCATCAAAGCCTTCTCGATTGGGTTTGAGGCCAACTCGAGGTCGCCGTCGAATACGGTCAAGCCGACGGCCTTTGCTTTATCGTTGAGCCGAACAAGGGCTTCCTTCCTGTCCCTTATCTCCTGCTTGTTTTCTCCGGTATACTGCTCGATCAAAGGGGCGTCGCCGTTGACGAACTCGTCGAGCTTCCGCCGGAAGACATGGTCGGACGGGTCGGCGGGGTCACCGGGTAATAAGCTGGGGTCTTTCGTTACCTTTTTGTGAAAGCCCTTGGACTTTTTGTAGGAGAAGATGGGCGAAAGTGCCGAGTCGGCTTTAATCAACGAGACCCAGCTGAGGGGATGGTAGTACCTTGCGGTTGAGAGGCCCAAGGCGATGTACGGCACGTACGAGTTGTGGAAGGAGAAATACTGCGACGTCGATAGGTATGGATTGTGGCCCATGACGGTCAACAAGTTGTCTAGGGTGACCAGGGACCATAGAGAGTCTGGCGAGCAGTCTGCCGGGGCGGGGTTGTGGGAAACGGACCCCTCGACGGACTCCTCGAGCTCGGCGATCTTGCTCTTGAGGTACTCCAACTCCGAGTGGACTTTTGTGTTGAATCCCGCAGGCAAGTCCGGGCTGGTTTTGTCGGTGCTCGAGCTGTTTGAAGTGGGCAGCGGCTTGGGTTTCTTTGACGGATACGCGTCGAGTCTAAGAATGGTCTCGCCGTAGCTCTGCCGGTCGGTCTTGCTGATGCGGCGGGACGGCGGCTCGGCAGCATACTCGCAAATTGGGTTGTTGTACTTGGTGCATGTCGAACACGGGTGCTTCTTGTCACAGCGCACCTTCCGTCTTCTGCAGAAATTGCAGACGTTACTGACGCTCACACGGTCGCGGGGTCTCTGCAACGCCTGCGTCGCGTCACCGGGTCGGAACTCCATTGCGCCCATCGAGGGTAGATACAAATCCGGGGGCTGTGTATGGAGAATGTCGTGGAACTGGAGGTGCACGAGTGGCAAGGTTCGCGGAAGGTCTGAATATACCGGTGGCCTGTATAAGGCCCGGTGCGTATCACGATGGATGCGGCTGGAGTGATGCAGGGACGACCAGCGGTGGTTATTATTGGGCAAGGTTGACTTGTTGTGCTGGGGAAGACAATTGGTCCTGGGGGGCGTGCTTCTATTTATAAGACGGGGAAAAAGGCCAACACAGAAGTGAAGTGGGTATATAATAGGAAGAAGACAGACAGCGTGCCGACAAGAATGGGCACTTCCGTAATTTTGTGGTTTTCAGTTCTGGGTAGTACGTGCTCTGGAGTGCTGAAGTACTTTATGTCACTAGTGCCAGCCTGCACAGACCAGTATGACCCATAGTTTTGCAGAGAGTCCGCTGCGGGATCGGGCTCGGATAGGTACCAGGTCTAAGCTTAAATTAGCCGTGCCGGCAACAATGCTAAACTCTCCTAACTGACGGCGAACACTTTGGACGGCACCAGTTGGAACGTTAACTATGGACGCATAGGCGGCAATTGGGCGGCAATTTTGGCGCACACCAAATCTCACTGGAATTACGGCCCCACCGCTACATGCAGAGAAGTGATAGGCCCCACTAAGACCAGCTACCGCACAGCCAATGCATGAGCACGGCCTAAGTCTTTGTATACCATTGACTCTATCTCCGAATGTAGATCCTGTTTGGTCTTCTCTTTACTTTCCTCTTATGCCTAAAAGGTATGGTGTCGATCGTCGCTTCCCCACAGAGGTGCACGGGTGCTCGCCCCCAGACTCCACTGCGTCGCCCACCTATAGCTGGCCATGTCCAAGAACTTCCAGTTACAGCTCATAAAAAAGTCGTTAGACGACCTAGGCTACTCTGCAGTGGCCAATGCGCTAGTCCAGCAGATGAACGAACAGGCGGGCTCGGCCTCGCCCCCGTCGTTGCTGGACCTAATCTTCCGGGGCGAGTACACCTCTCTCTTGTCGTTGTTCCTGGGCTCGCTGGACGAGTTCCACTTCTCCAACAGCTTGCACTCGGAAATCGCCTCCTTGACGCCCCAGCAGGTCTGCCTCGCCACATACCTCGTGCTCCGGTCGTCGTACCTCGAGGACATGCTCCTCCTCGCTTTGGGGCAGCCGGTCTCCGTGTCGGCCGAGCAGATCTTCCGGAACTTGCAGAGATTGACCAACGAGTCTCTCGCCAGACTCGACCTCACAAACCTACCCCCGAGCTTGCTTCAATGCCTCACGCGTGAAGACGAGTACTCTGCCCTCTTGCCGCTTGTCATGAACCCGCCTTCACGCGACAACTTGGAAGCCATGTTCTTCACGCCCCAGGTGCTCTTGACCAAAGTGAAGCTCTCGCCGCACGCAACCCACGACGACCAGTTCTACATCCACAAACTCCGTGGCGCCCTTGTGTCCGTGTTGCGGAATGCAGTCGGCGTGCCCAAGCCTGCGTCCCAGATCGCCGCCACTCTGGCGTACCCTGATATTCCAGACAACTTCCTCCTGGACATCATTCTCAATGCCGCCCGCTACACGCTCTCCAAGTCCTTGTACTACTTGCCGCCTAGAGATAGGCCGATGAGCGACTCGGAGTTGGTGTTGCGTGCTACTGAGATGCAGAGCGCAACCAGAGACGATCTCCCCATCACTCTATTGCACACCTTGAGCGACCACAAGGATGAGGTGTGGTTCACAAAGTTCTCTCCGTCGGGAAAATACCTCGCCACGGGCTCGCTCGATGGCACCTGTATTATCTACGACGTCATGGACAAGTTCAAGGTCCTCGCTGAGCTCTCGTCGACTGCTGCAGAAGAGTCCAAGGTATTTGTCGAGTCATCTCACAAGCCTGCGCTAGACAAGTCCAAGGGCATCATCTATCTCAGCTGGGAACCCCACGAGAGGTACATCGTCACCTGCTGCCTCGACACCGTTGTTAGGGTGTGGAACATCGAGTGTGTCACCGGCAGCAAGCGAGTCACCCGCTCAATGCACGCAGCGGAACACGCAACATTGCTTTGCTGCTTCAATCTCGGTGAAAGAATGCGGACCTGGCCCTGTGAGTTCTTGAACTACAGCAAGGAGGTTACCCCACACTTCATAGTGGGCTCGCCAGACAAGGTCTTGAAAGCATTCTCCATCAACGGGTACGAGGTGCTTGATTTCTACAGCGACGCCGACGAGTGGTCCACAATACTCGGGGAGGTTCCCAACCCAGCACCCGGCTCCCCCATGAGTTTAGTCACCTCACACCAGGCGCCTCCTAAACTGGAACCAAGCACTACCGCCGAGCCAGATAGCCAAAGCACGAATGGTAACGCACAAGCAAGCCAGTTCAACCGAATCAACGATTTTGCCATCACGCCCAACGGCAAGATTCTCATCACCGCAAACAACGACAAACAAGTATACTTCTACAGGATACCCAACTTGTTTGACCCCGCCACCACCACATCGAGAATAGCCATCTTGACACTTAACGGCCGTTTGACGTCCTGCAACGTGTCAGCGGACGGCAAGCTTTTACTCTTGAGTGTTGCCCCAGAGGAGTTGCAGGTGTGGGACATCTCGCCCTTAGACAATCTCGAGAAGCCGTTCCTCAAGCAAAAGTTTTTGGGACAGAGTCAAGCCATTTACATGCTTCGTTCGTGCTTCGGGTACGTTACTTCTTCTAATATGAGGGAGCAGCTCGTCTTGAGCGGGAGCGACGACGGCTACATCTACATGTGGAGACTAGAGACGGGGCAGCTCATCACACGTGTGAAGGGACACGAAGGGTTGTGCAACTCCGTGGACTGGAACAGGTTCTACCCCGCAAAGGCCGGTGTGGACTACGGAAAATACTGGTGCTCCGTCGGCGACGACAAACTCGTCAAGATCTGGGGGCCTAACACTTAGAACATGCCTAAATTTTGGATAATAAATCTTTTTTTTTTTCGATAGGAAATGGCTTACAACTCATCGTGCTCAGCGACCTCAGGCTCAGCGGCCTCAAGCTCCTCGGGAGCGTCGGCCTCAGCCAGGTCCTCGACTTCCTCGACAACCTCTGGCTCCACAGGCTCCTTGTTCTCGGAGGCGGCCTTCTTGTCGATGAACTTGAGGAAACCCTCCAACAGTCTGTCGCCGGTGTACACGACACCGCTTCTCACACCCGTCTTGGCGTCGATCTCGCCGTTGGCTGGGTAGAAGATGATGGTTGGGTAGCCCTCAATGACGAAAGGAGTGTCGACATCGTTGAGAGTGTGGTCGACATCAGCAATGAGAACGTCGGTGTTCTTGAAAAGACCAGCCAACTCCTCCCAGATAGGAGCCAACTTCTTGCAGTGGCCACACCATGGAGCAAAGTACTCCACGAAGATGTCCTTCGAGAGGTCGGAGAGGACGTCGTTGTAGGTAGAGGCGACCAACTTGGTAACGTCTCTGGAGGCAACCTCCTCCTCGGTGGGCTCGGGCTCGGACTTGATGATGGGGTTGACCTCGCCGGCCAAGAACTTCTCGAGGAAGGTCTCGATGATCTCGGTGGAGAGCACGGGGTGCTCGGTCTGGCTGATACCGTACTTTCTGCCGTTGGCGTTGTCCTGCACGGCGAACAAGGGCACGACCTCGGGGTCCATGTTCAAGACCTCGGCGTGGCGGCCGAACTTGGTGGCGTCCAAGGCAACAAAGTTGATCTTGCCGCGCAACTCCTTGCCCTTCGTCTCGAAGAACTCGGTCATCAGCTGTCTCTCCTCGGCGGTGTTGTAGAAGTAGTAACCCAAGGGCAAGGTGGAGCCCATGTAGATCACGTAGGTGGAGCCGTTGATGTCGCCAAAGGCGGGCACCTGGGCGTTGCTGACCCAGTCCTTGAAGGTGTCCTTCAGGAACTCCTCGCCGTCGAACAATCTGACGTCATCCAAGCTGCGGGGGTGGATCACCAAGTACTTGGGCTCGTCGCCCGAGATGTCGACGTTGATCTCCTTGCCAAAGGCGGCGATCACGTCGTCGTCCTCGAGGGAGTAGAAGCTGTTGGAGTTTCTCTCGATGCTGGCGTACTCGCTGAAGGTCTCGTTCCACTTGCTCTCCTTGTGGGCGGCGGTGGGGAGGATCTGCACGACGTAGGGCTTGGCCTCGGCGTTGCCGTCGGCAACAAACTTGGCAACGTCGTCGACAATCTGCACGGGGGGCAAGCTCATCTTGATCATGTGGCTGACGATGCCCTCGGCGTCACGGGGGCCCTCGTAGTCGGTGGGCTGCTGGTAGGCGCCTCTGATGACCTTCATGGTGGGGTAGCCCTTGATGCCCTGCTGCTGGCACAACTGCTGCTCCTCGGTGCAGTCCACCTGGGCCAACTTGATGCTGGGGTGGGACTTGGCCAACTCGTCGGCGGCCTTGGAGAACTCGGGGCCCAATTGCTTGCAGTAGCCGCACCATGGGGCGAAGAACTCGGCCAACACCAATGGGTTCTCGTCCAAGAACTCCTTGAAACCATCGGCGGACAACTTGACAACCGCGGAGTCGGGGCTGGCGATGGCGTTGGGCTCGTTGGCCTTGGCGTCGTCCTGGTTGGGCTGCGCCGCAGACGCAACCGAGACGAGGAGGGCGGCGATGACAGAGGTGGAGAATGTCCAGAACTTCATGATGTGATTTCCGAGGTGGTGGGGAAAAAACGGGTAGTGCTAGAAACCGCGCGGACCGAACACGGTGGACGCAGCCCCGTCACGTGGGCCGCGCGTCGCCACCCCGGGCGCGGACGACGATCGGTGCTTGGACCTGCCGTAATCTGCCATGGCTCTGAGGGGTACATCAGGGTTGATGGGCCAAAATCCGAACAAAATAATAAAGGACTAAGATCGAGGAGATAATTTCATTAAGACGATCTGTAATTGTCGAGATTGTGGATTCAATCCAATCGGCATCTTTGATGGGGCCGTGTGCTTCGGTCTGTAGGCTGACGCACGGCCTATGGACCGCATAGTGATCTGCCTAGGGGTATTATAACCATGGCAGAGTGGCTCCTAACACCACGATTGATTGGCGGTGACTTGAGACAAGCAGAGACAGATCCTGGTCTAAACGGAACAGCCGGTCTCTTGCCGGCCAGTCCCGATAAGGCCGTTCTCGCTAGGCCTTTTTTCAGCGCACGGTCGGCATGGATTACCCCACTGTGCAAGACTCTCACGATGAGCATTTATCACCCAAGGTGAGCATTTATACTTCACCGTGAGCATTTATCGATGCCTCAATTCCGGCCCTGGGGCCTCGGGCGTGAGCGAATTGACCGCCAGATTCGTAACGTTTTAGCGATCTCGCAAAACACCTCGGTGCCCAGCAAAAGTAGGCTACAAACCATCAGCACTAAGCGCATCTCATCTCATCACAAGAAACGTTCAGTAGCCTAGTTGGCCAGGGTCAGGCCAAAGCGCTCAGATCTGGTATCGCCCAATTACAGTTAAACCGATCCAGCTTCACCGGTCCAAATACCCCAAATGCATCACCCCAGTTCCCCGTTAAACTCTGGCGCTATTGTCGCCTCGGCACCCTGCGCTGCGCCTATATACACCACGACCGTCAAACTAAGCAGTTAAAAATGCTCACCAGATGCACCCGCTTGAAAAACCACCCACGCAGGCCGATGGCCTTTGTTATATAATAGAGCCGCTGTAACTGGCTGCCACGCACCACTACAATCTGAAATGAAGATCGTCGCTCTTTTATGGCTCGTGGGCTTCACGGCCGCCGTCACCATCGTTGACTCAGGCCTAGCGTCAGCATGCATGTACTACATCAACCAGTTTGAGTGGGACTGTGCCACGTCCTCTCACGGCTCGGCGTGCTTGTTCACCAACGTGAACTACATGGGCTCGGTGGCCCACTGCATCATGTCCGAGGGCAACTCGCAGGGCGAGATCGACCATGCCTATGTCCACATCACCAAGCGGGCGATGCTGAAGGGCAATGTGGAGGTGCTGGTGGCCCAGGTGGAGGCGTACGCGGAGAACGCCACGGCGTACCTCAGAGCGCCGCCCACAAACGTCAGCGAGGTCTTGTACAGCCCGGTCTCTGTTGACGAGGCGGCGTTTGTCGTGTACCGGGAGTCGTTCAAGCAGATCCTCCACCATGTCTTCAAGACCACGTGGTTTGGCTGGGGCTTGGTGTTTTTCTGGTTGGTGCTCTTGGTGTTGTTGACTGTGGAAAACGCCTTGTGGACGTTCTGGCACGCCTCGCTCATGCCCGCTACCGTGGGCAAGGCCGTCCAGAAACACTTGCTTCCTGTGACGTTTGTCTTTGGTCTCTCTCGCTTGGACCTCGTGATCATGGCGGTGTACGTGGTGCAGACGGTGGTTTGCACGGCAGTGTCGTACACGGTCTCGCTCCCCAACGTCTACATCAACGACGTCTACTTCCTCACGTTGGACTTGATCGGCTACCGCAGCGGGATCATCTCCTTCTCCTTGATGCCTGTCGCGTACATCTTTGGCATCCGCAACAACCCATTCTGCATCTTGACCGGCTTGCCGCAGGCCGTGTTCATCAAATACCACAAGTTCGTCGCCCTTATCATGTCGCTCGAGGCGTTGGTGCACTCCGCGGTGTGGACGGCCTACGCCATCCACGACGCGGGCCTCACGGTGTACCAGGCGTTGAACTACTGGCAGTGGGGCATAGTTGGCACGGTGGTGTTGTTCGTGATGATTGGCCAGAGCCCTCGCTTCATCCGTAACCACATGTACGAGACTTTCCTTGTCTTGCACAAGGTCCTTGGCTGTGTCTTCATTGTCGCCATGTGGTACCACTGCATCGGGTTCGGGTGGATGGGCTGGATCTACTCCCTCATTGCCATCACGGTCTACGACCGCGTGGTGAGGTTCTTCAAGATCTTCTTCATCAACAGAGGGTACACGCAAATCACCGTGAACGTTGTCGACGACAAGATCTGCAAGTTCGTGATTCCCAAGTCCGAGCTCCACGACGTCTTCTACAAGCCCGGCTCGCACATCTACATCAGTTTCTACCACACCCCTATCTGGTACACGTTCTACCAGTCGCATCCATTCACAATCATCTCCTCGCCCGTCACCTCCGGTGACTCCATCATCGTGTACGCCAGAATCAAGAAGGGCATCACGGGCAAGCTCGGCAAGCTCAAGACCGACAGCTGTGGCAACGTCGAGATGTGGCTGTTGATCGACGGGCCTTACGGCGGCGGCGTCGAGACCTTCGGCGAGAGCGAGCAGCTTGTGGGCATTGCCGGTGGTCTTGGGCTCAGCGCGTTGCTTCCTCAGTTCTACGCCTCGCCCAAGGGCGCCGTGCTCCACTGGGTGACGAGAAACCTCGCGGACATTGACTACTTGGCCGCCGACTTGGACTACTTGCGTGCCAGGGGTACCGACGTCCGGGTCTACGTGACCAACACCCTGGAGAAGAGCGTCTTGACCGAGGAAAAGCTCAAGTATGTTTCTGTCGTGAGCGACAGACCCGACGTGGACCAGTGGGTGGCCGAGGCACAGGCGGAGGGGCTCGCCTTCAACAAGAAGGACATCTACTTGTACTGCTGCGGGCCCGGGCACATGGACAACGACGTCTTGAAGAGTGTCTGCGAGCGAACCGACATTGCGCTGGCGCAGCGCCTCCATTACCGTTCGCAGAACTTCCAGTGGTAGGCCAAACATCTCTGTACATACGAACCAAATCTATTTATTCGGAGAATTGCCAAGTTTTATTCGTAAATTGCTCGTGCTCATGGAGCTGTAGCCTGGCCCACCACCGGCGCACCCGTGCACCGGGGTTGAGCGAGAAAAACAACCTCAGTGTACCGTGCCAAAAGCCCATACACCAACCCCATTGACCCCAAGCCACCACAGCATGGCCAACTACCTCCCTCCGGTCGTGATCGACCATGGGTCCAGCACCACGCGTGCAGGGTTCGCGTCCGAAGACTTGCCCTCGCTCGTGTTCAGCACCAACTACGTCGTGGACGGAGCTGGAAAAACCATCTTTGGAGACGACGAGATCGGGCAGCACCCGGACGCCGACGTCATGACTCTCATGGAGGACGGCGTGCTCTACAACTTTGACCACGCCAAGGACAGCTGGCAGTACGTGTTTGACAGCTTGGACGGCGGCAACGGCGTCAGCACCCAGGAACACTCGTTGATGCTCACGGACCCTGTGTGGTCCACGACGAAACAGCGGGCCCAGATGGCGCAGTTGGCGTTTGAGGGCTTGCAGGTGCCACTCTTCTCGTTGGTCAAGACGCCGCTCGCCCAGCTCTACCACATGGGCCGCTCCACGGGTCTTGTCATTGACATTGGCGGAGCCGTCACCTCGGTGACGCCCATCATCGACGGCATCGTGCAGCACAAGTCGGCGTTCCACTCCAAGTACGCCGGCGACTTCCTCAACTTGCACTGCTTGCACAGCATGGGCAACAAGATCGGCTCGGCGCCCGGCCAGTTCGAGTGGTCCCGCTTGTTGCCCGCCAGGTACGCCGACGGCACCAACGTGTCGGAGTCCTTCAAGCAGTACCACGCCACCCACAACCTCTTGGTCAACTTCAAGCAGACCATGCTCCACGTCAACGACACCCCGCCAGGCGTGCCCTCCAACAGCATGTACCTCAACCCGCACCACCAGCACCCGCTGTCATACCAGTTGCCCGACCGCACACACCTTCCCTACAACGCCAGCGACCTCAACCCCATCGTCGAGGCGCTTTTCTTGGCCCACGCTTACCCGCTCCCGGGCATCCCGACCCCGGAGCCGGCGTTTGACAAGGCGTCCACGCACGGCGTGTCCAACCTCGCTCTCTTTGCGTTGAAACACCTAGAATCGTCGTTCTTGTCGTCCGTGGCCAACGAGGCCCAGACGTCGTCGGCCAACGCCAGATTCTACGAGATCTTGCGTCTCCTCTTCCAGAACGTGCTCATCACGGGCGGCACCGCCTTGATCCCCGGCCTCAGCGACAGAGTCTCGGCCGACATTGGCCGCACCGCCCCACAGGTGTTCCCCAACTACATGGCTAACGGGGCGTACAAGATCGTCACGCCTTTGAAGAACCACGGCGCCAGCTTGATGCACGACAACTTCGACAAGAAGTTCGGCTCGTGGATCGGCGCCGCCAACTTGGCGTCCATGATCAAGGACAATGTCGAGAGCGACTCGGGGAGCGTCAACATCGCCTTGGACAACTGGTTTGTGTCCAAGGCCGAGTTTGAGGAGTTGGGCGAGGACTTGATCGCCGACAAGTTCAAGTAATGTACAAATATACTTAGAGACCAAAAGAGATTAAAGAACTACCTAGATAGATGTATGAGGTACCAAAAGATGGAAAAAAAGAGATGGCAGGTCATGAACGTGTCTTGTAATCGTTAGACTGGAGAGAGCCCAGCCACCTATATACCATACTACTGCTTCCAAGAGACGTACTTGTTGTCGTACTCCGACGCCTGGCCGTGAAGCGCCAACGCCCGCTCCACCTTCTGCACAACACCCAACTTGCCGCTGTTCTTCAGCTGGAAGTGCTTGATGACTTCCTTGGGCGTGGGCAAGTACGACCGGTTCAGACCGTCCTGCCCAACAATGTAGTCATGGATCTGGCTGTTCGACGGGAGGCCCATGTTGAAGATGTAATTCTTGAAGTCCACACCAAAGTAGCTGTCTATGAGGGGGTATGAGAGCTTGGCGGTGTGGATGGACTTCTCTGTGAGCGACTTGACACGCTCGGCAGAGAAGGCGGCCCATTCAGGCAAGCTGGGCTCCTTGATTTTGTCGATGAGCTTGTGCTTGACGCCCTTGACAAAGTCGTTCTGTTCCTCCTTGGCGTTCATCATGTTTGTCGCTGTAATCAACTCCAACTCCAACTGCTTCTTTATGCTGTTCTCGAGGCCCTTGTTGAGCAAGTCGAAGGCGACACGCACGCAGGTGGGCGACTTGGCCGACAATCTGGCGTGGGTGTTCTTGCCAAAGTCGGTGCCGGAGTTTTCAAAGACCAGCAAGACGTCGTCGAACGACTTTTGCGAGAACGCCTCGTTGATCAAGGCGATCTGCTCGAGCGACAAGTGGAACTCGTAGCTGTCGGGCAACTTCGACTCAGCGTACTCGTCTAGGATCTCGTTGACCTTGAAGAAGTACTCCTTCTGGCTCGAGCGCGGGATGGTGCCTGCGCCGTTCAAGACGGGCGGGTTCAAGTTGGCCAAGCGCGTGGTCAAGCCAGCAATTCTCTCCGAGGGGATATAGTGTGTGGCGAAACCGGCCATGTAGGCGTCCATGCCCGACAACACCTCGCCGGTCAATGCGTAGTAGTAGCCGAGCTTGTCGTCCAAGCGGGGCAAGAAGAACGTGGTGCCGACGTCGGGGAAAAAGCCAATGTCCATCTCGGGCATGGCAAGCTTGGTTTTCTCCGTGGCGACCCGGAATGGGGCATGCACCGAAAGCCCGACGCCGCCGCCCATGGTGATGCCGTCCATCAAGGCAATGTACGGCTTGGGGTATGTGGCGATGACGTAGTTCATATTGTACTCCTTCTGGAAGAAGTCGGAGGCGTAGTTCTTGTTGCCCGCCAAGATCTGGGCAGCACACTCGGCCACATCACCACCGGCACAAAGGGCCTTGGGCGAGGACGAGGTCAAGATGACCATGTTGCAGACGTCCAGCTTGGAGTACTCGAGCAAGCGGGGCGTGATTTTCTGCACCATCAGCGAGTTCAAGGAATTGAGTTTCTTGGTCCGGTTCAACGTCATGATCCGGGCCATATTGTTGTTGGAAAATAAAACGTCGTCGGCGGCGTGGGCCACGGACGAGGCCGAGCTGGACGACATTCTCGTGCTGCGTGGGATTCGGGCTAGAGAGCGTTTGCCGGCGGCTAGCATGGTGTATTGACCGGTGGGGTCGGAGTATATATAGGACCAGGTTCCGGGGATAACACTCGGGAGGGGAAGCCCAGCATGAAAATTTTCGCGCCTTTCTTAAGTATGGGGCCTGTGAATTGTCGGCTGCGAAAGCCATCGTTTTGTGGGGAAGGCTCGCAGGGACCATGCAAGAGCCCGACAGCTCGGTTAGAGTGGGCTCTTGCATATGGCAGAAATGTGCCGTTCTGTTCCTCTTCTGTTACCACTCTAATGCCTAAAATCACTATAAAATCCTATGTTTTTTCCTACTGCTCCTCGTAAAACCGGTCCTGCCTCATCAACTTGCACTGCTGGCGCTCGCCCTCCGCAGGCTCTCGGAGCTCATACTGGTATAGGCACCCCAGGCTATAGGACGCCAACAACATGAGCCCCGAGGACGGGAAGCCAATTTCCACGCTGCGGTGGGGCACATGCGCCAAGTGTCCCGCCGGCAACTTCACATAGGCAAACGACCGCCGGGGCTTCTCCCACACCAAATCCTCGATGTAGTTCTTGTACGGTAGCCGTTTCATGATCAGTTTGGTGTACGAGTTGCTGAGGAGCTTGGACGACGTCTTCCAGCTGCCAAGGTACGACTTCTTCTCCTTTTTTGCCTGGGCGGGCTCTTCGTGTGGTTTCAGAATCAACAAGTTGGCAAGGTTCTCGTTGAGGTCCTCCAGCGACGAGAGCGCTCCGCGAGACTCTGCCTCGGATTGCAGCCCGTGCTCGTGGTCAGTTGAATGTGTACTTTCAGCGTCCGAGTCGTCTCCTTCAATTGCCGCTCTCTGGCCCAAGGCAAAGAGGTGCACACTCCGTCCTTCGGAGGCACACGCAAGGTACGCCAGGTCAAGACTGAAGGCAAGTGAATCGATCAAGGTCGAGTTGAGGCCACGCCTGAGACTGATCAACAGAGTGAGCTTGAGCTCTGTGGTGTTCTCTTCTGTGGTTTCCTCGAGCTGACACACTCGGATGAGCGTCCCCTTGTGAGAGGCCGTGGCGATCTTGTCGCTGGAGTTCGAGATGGCGATCTTGGCCAACATCGAGTCGTGCGCCTTGTAGATGAGCTTTGGCTTGAGCAGGATCGTGTCGTAGACCAACACCCACCCGTCGGAGTCCTGCTGGAGGTCCTTGTATGTGATCTTTTGCTTCTTGGCAATGGCCGAGTCCTTCATCTTGGGCGTATACTGAATAAACTGGTCCAAACTAGTCTGGTCCTTGGCCGTGGTCCCAGATGCTGCAGCTCCGTCGTCTTCATTGAATAAATCGGTGTGCTCAGTCACCATCAGAAGTGGGATCACAAGATATGAGCTGTCGTCCGAACTCAAGTCTGCCGTGACGTTCGCCACGCTTAACTCACCTTGCAGTCCCGCTAGACTCTGCATCTCTAGCATTTTCAATAGCCGGATGCAACTCAAGTCGTAGATGTAGATCTGGCCCAATTCCGTGAACACCACGAGGCGCTTGCGGTTGAGTTTCAAGTCCAAGACCTTCAGCGGGAATGTAAGCTCGCAGATCCGCAGATTCTGTTTCAAGTTGAGGATCTCGAGTCTCCGGCTGCCTTTTTCGTCTGCCTCGTGCGGCACCCTGATAATCAAGGACGTGGAGAAGAGCATTCGGAGGAAGGATGTTGGCCCATTCTGGGGGTCTTTGTTCTGCAGAGAGTGAAACACCCCGAACGGGTCACAGTTGTAGATTTTGTGCTCGGTGGTGGTGGACACCAGAAAGCACGTGAAGTCTTGGTTGAAGGCAATGTCATTAAGCATATCAGACCGGGCCCCACCGTACGTGCTTTGGTAGGTGGATAATCCGGGGTAGCGCGCCGGCTCAGGCCAGGTGAGGTGGCTTGACCTCGAAACCTGCCAAACACAATTTTGTCAAGCACATTAAAACACACACTTCCTAATTCTACACGAATTCGTGAATGCGCTGTACTGCTATTGAGTGGCCAAGACTCCATCTTTCAGACCCATTTCAGACCCTAACTCAGACCCATTACTCGTAGCATCACTCGTCCACCGACTCCAACGTGACGGTTCTCTTGGTGGCCCCCGTGCTCTTCTCCACTCCCGAAGAAACGGCAGCGTCACTGCCAGCCTCCTCAGAAACCTCCTCAATCTTGGCGGAGCCCTGCTTTCTGTTCTTCTTCTTTTCCTTCAACAACCTCTTCTCCTCGGCCGTCTTGCTCCAGCTATACACCGGCTGGAAACTCTCAAAGAAGCCGCAGTCGGCAAACAAGTTGGGGTATAACCAGAACGCCTGGGGCATCGTCAAGTATGTGACAACGAAGATGATCAATCTGACGAACGCCATGGCGAAGAACAACCCCAAAAGACCCAACAAGCCCATGGAGCAGTACCACACACCGACCCGCATGAACACAGGCCACAAGGGGAACAACACAACGGCAAACACACCCACAAGCATCAAGATCGCATAGAGGAGCATGTATGGGTTGGGCTTCTGGTACACCCAGACGTAGTAGGCGTCGTCCTCGACGGTGGCCTGCTGGCTGGGCCGCAACGTCGGCTTCTGCTTGTTTGGTTTCCAGCCTTTCACCTCCTTGATCTGCTGGTAGTGCAACTTGTCCACGGGCACCAAGAGGCGGGCCTGGATCATCTTGACAAAGATGCCAGCAACGTCCTGCTCGTTCTTGATCTGCACCAACTGGTTCTTGGGGTCGGCGCTCTTTTGCTTGTACTCGTCGCTGAGGAGAGCACGCTGTAATCTCTTGAAGCGGAAGAAGTCCAACTCTTCCTTGTTGTTCATCAACCCAGTTCTCATCTTGAGGGTTTTATTGCTCCGTAAAAAATTGGCCACGTTCATCACGAGCGGCAGCCTTTGCTGGTTGAGCGGCACAGGCTGGCCGCCAGCCATCCCGGCGCCTGCTTGTGGACCGGTTCTTGCCTCCATGGATTACTGCGTTGTCTGAGCCACCGAGGAAATCTTTTGTCCAGTGTCGATCACCAATGTATGGGTGCACGGATGCCGCGCGCCGCGCTGCGCTCTGGGGCACGGCCGTCTTGCAGTTATTATTTGGACTGACAAGTCAACGGAAAAGACTATCTATTTATGGAGATCAATAAACCTCCCCTCTATATGAATTATTCTTATTTTTCTCTTCTTGAGAACAAAACCTTCTTTCGGCTCGGAGCGAGGCTGTCCTTCGCAAACATGCTGGGCATGCTCAGGCTCCGTGAACTGCTCAGGAAAGGAAGCGGCGACTTGGAAGCACTCCGCGACACATTGTAGAGCGGCGCCGGCTCGTCTTCCTCGTCGGACGCGTCCTCCAACGCCTCTTCGTAGCCGGGGATTTTCAGCAACGCGTTCAAATCCAAGCTGGACGGGTCGGACGATGGGATGGGGATTCCAAAGTAGCCAGAGGGCAGCGCCGGAGTATGGCCTTGTGCCCGCAACTGCTCCATGGGCGACTTTGGGCTGGAGATGTCAAAGACAATGTCGTTGTAGTGCTGGTTGTATATGGGCGGCGCAGAGTTGAGCTCTTCAGGAGCACTGTCGGCTTCTTGCTCGGGCTCTGGCTGAGGTGTGCCTGCGTCGCCCCGGCTGAAAATCACGTCCTCGCGATCTGGACTGGGGTTGTTGGTGAAGTGGCCAGTCGAGTCGACCTCCAAGTGCCGGGTGGTGACTTTGCCTTGGTTGGGACTCAAGTGCAACAACACGGGCAAATTGGCCCGAAGCTCCGAAACATGCCCGTCGGCATTGCGAATGTGAATCAGCACTCGGACACGGTGCTTCACGTTGATGAACTCGTTCTTGAGCGTGCAGCTTTGGGTGACCTCTGCTAGAGAGGACGGAACCTGGTACTTGCTCTCCACGACCCAGCCGTCCTCATTGAAGGTGGTTTCATCTGGTTTGAGTTTCTGCTTGCCTGCAACAGTCTCGAACCCAGGCGACTTGCCCCATATGCCCGTCACAAACGCGTGTTGCACGATCTCCGCCGACATGGACTTGAAGGAAAGACCCTTGACGAGCGGCACAATCAAGAGCTTGATCGGCACCGTAGATCCTATCGCCAAACCTTTGCGAGGAATCAACACCTTGAAATCGATCTTGCCGGGCCACGTGTTGGAGTACTCGATAGACTCGTACAAATTGACGTTTGCCGGGTGGAGTGTGCGGACGATACGGAAGTGGCGGGCCTTCTTGAGCACGCGGTCAAAACGGCCCCGTTCAATCTGGCACTCGAGCTTGTACCGGACCTGGCCGATGGCCAAGCCCTCCACAGACTCAGGCACGTTTCCCGGAAGACACACCGAGAAGGGCATGGAGTAGTTGCCATTGGGAAGAAGAAACGAGTGGGACTCGCTCCGCTCCCTCTGATCGAGGGGATACGGCGTTCCATCGATACCAGACCGAGGAATCTTGATGAGCGAGGAGTCGGCGTTTTTGAACAACGTCGGCAGCGACTTGGTCCGGCCGTACGCCGGCCGCTTGCCGTGCTCGGGGCTATCCAACGCAGTCAAGTCCGTCAACGAGTTGTCGTGAGACAAGCGGGCAAGGTGGTCTGCCTTGTGGTACTTGATCATCAGGTCGCCGTAGTCGCCATACTGTAGTTCGCCCTTTGACGAGCACAAGAGATTGGGCCAGACCACCTTGAGCACGCAATCGCGTTCCGTCACCTGCCCTCCCGAGAGGCCGTCTTTGGACTTGCTGTAGTAGTCGATCATGAGCTCGCCCGTAAGTACGAGCTTGATTTTTTTAACGTGGAGGTCCTGTTTAGCCAGAAGCTTCACGTGGCCATCTAGGAGCACGTTGTCCACATCCAACTCGTTGCCCTTTACCACCACGGTGTTCTTGTGCCCTCTAGTCTTGAGGCGGATATCAAAGAGAGTCAAGTCCTTGCTGTGTGAGTGGAACATTTTCGGGCTTGTGCAACACTGGGACTTCACTAATACACTGTCGGCACCAGAATTCCACCAGCTACCTGACCGGGTAACGTGGGCTGCTCACCTTGCTTTTTTGCAGGGTCCATTCCCATAACATGCAGAGCGCAGCTGCCGCGTCATAACCGGCCAGATAGCTGCCGGCCCAAAGATATCACCAGAAGGATCCTATAGACGACGCATGAATTTGAGTATAGCTTTGCCATTTTTTGATGCGGCAAGAGCTACATCGGCATTATATTAACCTTTTTCGGGCCGCAACTATTTAGGTTCTATTAATTTTCGTTGCTGCTCAGGCACTAGACTCGAGAGCATTGATGAAGTCGCTCGCAACCTCCACACACCAAAACTCTCCAGAGTACTTGACCCAGCCCAAGTGTCCGCCCAAGTTCGTCTCCACCATAGCGAGGTTTGCGTTCGTGCGTGCAGCGTCGAACGGAATATTAGCCGACACGGTCGGGTCGTCGGTGGAGTTCAAAGACAAGGTGGGGACGCTGATGGCGTTCACCCTGTGTATAGGAGACGCCTCCTTGTAGTAGTCCCAGGACA
This sequence comes from Metschnikowia sp. yHKB443, assembly GCA_030444905.1. NCBI lineage: Eukaryota > Fungi > Ascomycota > Pichiomycetes > Serinales > Metschnikowiaceae > Metschnikowia > Metschnikowia sp. yHKB443. Next base: position 118,577 of record JALBCT010000021.1, on the reverse strand, counting down.
GATCAAACCCGGCAATCTTGCAGGTGTAGATGTTGTCCCACTGGTACGTTTTCTTGGCCTGTTTCGCCTTGCGCATCGACTCGTCGTTGAAAAACTCGGGCGAGTGCTGCTTCAACTCCTTGGAGTTGCTCTTCACGAGCTTGTTCAAGAACGTCGTAAGACTGGAGTTCAACATGTACTTGCCCACCAACGACGACTCGATGTGCTTGGCAGAGTCCACCATGTCCCATGGGCACCCAATCAACACCGCCGCCTTGACCAACTGCTTGGCCTCGTCGCTGCGGAGCGCAAGGTAGTTGGCAAGAATCACAGCACCAAACGAAAACCCCACCGTGTACAAGGGCCGGTTGGGGTATCTCGCCTTGAGGTCCACGAGCACCTCGCCAATGTCCAGGCACGAGAGTGCTGTGAAGAGCTGCCCAGTCGTGATCTTGGTTCTGCAGCAGCCTCTCGAGTTCACCACCACAAAGTCCCATTTGCCCTCGTCAAGCCGTTGCAAGTCCTGGGCCAAATTCCGGATTAAGGGCTCGTGCGAGCCTCCGGCCAAGCCGTGGAAGACAACACAAATAGGCGCTGTCGAGTCCGCTTGGTCCTTAGCAGTTTTTTGAGTGAGTTCCTCATGAGTGAGGAACCGGGTTCTGGGGTGGAGTCTGGGTGACAGCTCGGGAATAGTCTCTTCGTAGAGCTTCTTGAACGCCTCACTGGACTCCGGCTCGGGAATCACCCAGTCCAACAGGCAAACACCCTCGTCTTTGTAGGTGAAGATCTCACGGCCGTAGTAGACCTTGAACTCGGTCTCCGAGTTGTGCAACCCGTAGTACAAGGTCTGAAGGGCACCGTTGAACAAGAGCGGGTTCAACCAGAGCTTCTTGCTGGAGTCAAGCAGAGGCACTCGAGTCGTCACAACATCACGTAAGGTCAAATTGTCAGAGACCTTGGGAGAGTCAGCCTTGTCAGAGATGTGCAACTGCACCGAGGCCCGGAAACCCCACTTCCAGAAACCCACAAATGTCATCTAATGATTGAAAAATTTACCACACCGCAGCCATGCTAGTGTACACCGCGGCCCCGGCCGGCTCGGCTACATGCAGGCCCGACTCAACCTTGCCTGATCCTCGGCACACTCGCGGCCATTACGTCACGGAGTCAACCGACTCTTTGACCGTGGACCGCGAACTGTTGTTCCGCTTCATCGCCGCAGCCCGGAGCCGCGACCGCTCGCTCGACTCGCTGTTTGTGACATGGCCTCTATCGTCCAAGTCAACCGAGCCCGCGCTCTCAAACAACGAGACATGTCCCGTAAACAAGCCGAGCGTGTTGATCACCTGCGACGGGTCGTTGAGGTGCGCGGTCGCGGCGGTCTGTTTCGCAGCCGGCCCAACCAATACTGGGTACACTCCGTAGTGGCCACAGACGTTTTTGGGCAAGGCGCTCGAGTGCCAGTTCGCCTCAATGTCCTTCAACGACTTGAACATGTCTTCGTCGGTGATGTCGTCACCCAAACAGAGCATGAAGTCGGGGAGCTGGTCTGGCGGCGTGGCCTCGGGGTCAACTTTAACAACGCGAGGTTCCTGCCTCGCACCGTGAGGGTTGAGGACAAGCCGCTTGACAATTTCTCCCTTGTTGACAAACTTGGGTCTCACCTCGATGTTCGCCTTCCCGGACATCACTTCCACCTCGTACTCTTTTCCAATGCCATCTTGCAACTCTTTCAAGCATTGCTCTGCCTGGAACGAGCCCAACTCCGGGTCGGACCTTCTGTAGTGCCACGTGAGAGCCACCTTCTTTCTCTCAATGTTTGACCCGGGAGTCTTTTCAGTATACTTGGCAAACACCTCCTCCACCTTCTTTTGCCAGGACATGTCAAATGCAGCGGCAAGGTTGGTCCATTGCTTGCTACCAACGTCCTTCATGAAACACCCGTGTTCCGCTGAGAGCCCGACGTTCCTCGAACCCCACCACTTCTCCAAAAACTCCTGATCACGGCCAGAGATGATCCAGAACTGATTCTTGGGGTCTGCCACCAAGGCATCCACGATGGTGAGGAGCTTTGACGATGGGATCGCAGCCGCAGGGTCCTTCACAATAGGCGTAAGAGTCCCGTCGTAGTCAAACAAGAACAAGCGTCTCTGTGAGGTTTGGTATGCCCTGAGCAACCGAGGACGGTTCAACGTCGGGGTGTAGTGACTCTGGTGGATCTTAGCAGAGTGGTCAATGAGGTGCTCGAGGAATGTCGACGTCCAATTCTGCACAGTGTTGGACACCACTTTCTGGTAGAGCTTGTCCTCAATCTCCGCCTTCTCCTGCTGAGGCATTCGTAAACACCTGTTGATTGTCTTTGCCACTCCCACAGAGTCCCAAGGGTTGACCAAGATCGCATCGTGCAACACAGAAGCCGTACCTGTGAACTCAGACAACACCAAAGGAGACTTCTTTTCCCTCTGGCACACAACAAACTCTAACGATGTTGTGTTCATTCCATCACGAATAGATGTGACGAGGGCCAAGTCTGCCACGCGAAGAAGGGCAAGGTACTCGTCTCGTTGCACCCTCATCTGGTAGTGCAACACGGGCGTGTAGTTGAAACTTCCGTATTTGGAATTGATGGAGTTGACAAGTTCAGAGACCTTCTTCTCCACCTTTTTGTCGTGCGAGAACCCCGGAGAGGTGACTTGGATCAACACAACCTTTTCACGCCATTCAGGGTACATCTGAAGAAACATTTCGAAAGCCTGGAGTTTCTGCGGCACACCACGCACCATGTCGATTCTGTCTCTTCCGATGATGATCTTCTTGTCGGGGTAGCATTTCCGAAGGCTCTCGACTTTCTCGTCGATACGAAGATCCTCTGTGAACGCATCGTGCTCTAAACGATTGGTGTCGATACCGATAGGCAAGGTCTCGACAGATATGGTGGTTCCGTAGACCAAGACGGAGTCCTTTGTGACCTCATGGCCAAGGATTCTGGCACAGCAAGACAAGAAGTGTCTCTGGAAAGACTCATTCTGGAACATGATCTTGTCAGAGCCAAGCATACCGTCAAGCAAGTGTGTTCTCTTGGGCATGCATCTAAAATACTCAGAGGAGGGGAATGGTGCGTGGACATACAAGCCAATGAAAGCGTTGGGGAACTCCATCCGCAAGAGTTGGGGTAGAAGAAGAAGGTAGTAGTCGTGAATCCAGATGATGTCGCCGGGCTTGTAGATGGCCTTGATCTTCTGGAAGTAGGCCTCGTTGAATTTCACGTAGTCGTACCACGCCTGGCCTTCGTCGGAGCCGTCGGTGGTCTGGTCCTGGATGTAGTGGAACAACGACCAAATGACGTTTTCGGCGTACCGTCTCCAACGGCTCTGGTCTCTTCTCAAGAGCCAGACGGGATGCACAAACTCGCTGTTCATGGCCTTCCGCATGCGCTTCTCCAAATCCTCCTTGTCCTCTTCCTCCAAGTACAACGGGTCGTTCTCGAAATTGTCGGCTTGAAGGTCACTGGTCTCGTTGGTCTTATTGACAAACTCGCCCGTCCACCCAACAACGTGGGTTTCCCAGTCTGTCTTTTGCTGTAGGAAGAAGAGTGACGAGTAGAGTGCCGACTGCCCTCTGATGGGCTCGACGTCCCAGAAGGACTCCTCCGTCTCTGGGTCGATCCGCTTTGTCACTTTGGTGGGGAGAGACGATACCACGTCGATGATGCGGCCCAGCAAATTCAACTTCTTGTCGGAGGCATAGTCCTTGGGCGAAACGATCTTCGAGTCGGCGTCAAACGCCTTGAGCTCGTCGTACACGGTTGACTGCATTTCTGGAGTGCACGCTGAATGGAGCGATTGCCAGAAGTTGGTTGTATAGTGTGATTCCTCGGGGTACTGCACAATCGCGGCGGCTTCCAAGTGGCTGATACAAGAGCAGTGTATCGGCATGGGGCCTTAATTTACGAAATTCTGATATACGTATATGCAACTTACATGAGTGCTCAAGTCTAGTTGCAGATACTCATGGAGCATGTATTTGAAGGGGAACTGGGTTGGCTATTACCCACTCAATGTTCTCCGCCCGCATTAAAGCATAACGTTTCGACAACGCATGTCACAGAACGTCTCAAACTATCTACACTACAGCGTTTCCAAACATTATCAATTTTTTTTTTCTTTTGGTGTAAAAAACAAATCCAAATAACCATTGAGAAAAAAAAAAGCCAGACTAGCAAATTCGTAGCCGCGTTGCCGTCAGCCAATAAAGCGAATTACATCACCCTCGAGGCCAGGCGTGATTAAGCCTGAGCCTCCTCCTCGGACTTCTTGTACTCCTCGTACGCAGTCAAGGCGTCCTCAAAGTGGTTGCTGAACAACTCGTCGTCCTCCAACAAGGACAAAATCTCCTGGTTGTCCAAGTCCAACATCATACCAGTAATCTTACCAGCAGCCTCGGGCTCCTGGGCCTTGCCAGTGGCAACGATCTTGGGGTACAACTCCTCACCCAAGATTCTCTTCTGCTGGTCAGCAGGAGCAGAGGCAATGATGGCAGCCAAGTCTCTGGTCTGGCGGCCCCCCTTGGGACCGCGGTTGTTGGGGAAGTAGCCCCTCTGCTGACGGCCGTTAGGACCGTTGAAGTCACCGTACACAGGTGGCATGCCGTACACAGGGACGGGCTGGCCGTTGGGGCCGGCTCTAGGCCACTGGCCCTGAGGTGGGGGCATCTGGCCTCTAGGCATCATCATCTGGGGGTTAGGACCAGGGAAGGGGCCGTTGTTTCTGCCGTTGCCGGGGAAGAAGCCGGGCTGCTGGCCGTAGAACATAGGAGGCATGAACTGGCCGGGCATACCAGAAGCAGCAGCGTTCTGCATTCTCATCTGGTTGCGGGCGTAGATCTGCTGCTCCAACTGAGAGCGTCTGACGTCCTTGCGCTGGGCCAACGCAACGTACAAGGGCTTGCCCATGACCATGCGCTGGTTCATCTCGGTGATGGCCTTGGTGGCCTCCTCGGGGGCAGAGAAGCAGACGAAACCGAAGCCCTTGGACTTGCCAGCCTCGTCCACCATGACTTTGGCGGAGGTGATGGTGCCGAAAGGCTTGAACTCGTCCTCCAAAAGCTCAGAGGTGATGGAGTCGTCCAAGTTCTTGACGAACAAGTTGACGCCGCGGTACTTGGACAACTTCTCCAATCTGGTGGTCTCGTAGTGCTTCTTCAACTCCTCGATTCTCTCTCTCTTCTTCTGGGCTCTACCGACGTAGATCTTCTGGCCGTTGATCTCAGTGTTGTTCAACTCGTCGACAGCCTTGACAGCGGACTCGTGCTCCTCGAAATTCACGAAACCGAAACCCTTGGACTTGCCCTCCTCGTCCTGCTCAAAGTAGAGCGAGGTGATCTTGCCGAAAGGCTCGCACAACTTGGTCAAGTCGGCCTCAGAGAAGTCGGGGCCAAAGTTCTTGACAAACACGTTGGTGAAGTTGGCCTTCAACTCCTCCATCATGTTCTCTCTCTCCTTCTTGGAAAGATGCTTGCCGACAAACACCTCGAGGTCGTTCAACGACATGCCGTTGACGTTCTCGATGGCAGCCTCAGCGGCCTCAGCGGTCTCGTAGTGCACGAAACCAAAGCACTTGGAGCGACCCATCTTGTCGGTGGCAACCTTACAAGACAAGATGCGACCGAAAGCCGAGAAGGTGTCGTGCAAGGCCTTGTTGTCAATGTCGGGGTGCAAGTTCTTGATGAAGATGTTGCCGTCGCCGTTTCTTCTCATGGCGGGGTCTCTCTGCGACCACATGATGCGGCAGGGTCTGCCGTCAATCAAGGAGTAGTTCAACTGGTCCATGGCCTTCTCACCGTCCTCGTGCTTGAGGAAGTTGACGTAACCGTAGCCCAAAGACTTCTTGGTGACAGCATCACGGCACACTCTGATGGACGAGACCTGGCCAACAGGCGAGAAGATCTCGAACAACAGAGCCTCGTTGACGGTGGGGTTCAATTCACCGACGTACAAGGAGCCAGACGACTCGGCCACAGCCTCCTCGCCCTCTGCAACGTCCTCGGTCTGTTCAGAAACAGACTCGGGAGCAGCAGCCTCGGCAGCACCCTCAGCAGCAGCTGGCGATGCGCCGTTGATGTTCAAGTTGTCCAACGACTGGGTGATCTGGTCAGCGGACATCCTGGAACTGGTTTTTGTTTTTTTTTTTCAGGGTTTTCTATATGCCAAAAAAACTGGAGTTCTTTTGGGATAGTATTTTTTTTGCTTTTTTTTATGGATGTTGGAGGCGGAATTCGCTAAAAGCTGAGGCTAGGGTCGGCCGGGTGCTTCTTCAACAGGAATTGGATTCGTCGTGTAGGAGATTTCTCTGAAGAACAAACCTGAGGAAAATTTTCTCGCACAGTGCTCAGATGAGGTTGTGTACAAACGATGCGACATCCATCCGGAAAATGTCGTGTCAGGCCCTAGCCGTCGCGTCAGGGCGAGGCAGCTGGAAGCGAAATAGGTACCGCTGATAAGACAACTACAACCTTGGAATTATACAAAGTAGTGTTCCTGTATAATTTTTGTATTTTTGAAGAACGCGAATCAAAGCAAGTCGTTGGAATATCAAAATAAGCATTGCTATAGTAGGGCATCAGCTCTAATCTTCTGATCCATGTGTGCGGATATGATCCGGGCCCATCTCCGGCTAAGCCCTATCAGTGAGCGTCGCTTCATCTAACCGACTGATCCGAAACTTGGGACAAGTCATGCAAGTAGCATTGATTTTTGATTTCATTATATAATGGCACATCTCGATTTGTTGTATTGTTGTAGATCAGTCCTTCTTATCACTGGTGGACTTGATCCTAGTGTACATAGCAGTGATCTTGGCACTGGGCACCTTGGCTGGCCAGTAGAGCCCAGCGTACGACCACAAGTGCTTGCGGAACTTCGAGTCGCTGTCTGAATTGCTCTTTTGTTCGATGAAATCACCAATCAACACAAGCTCCGTCCGCAAAAGCAGCGCCCACTCGTGCTTACTCAAGCCTTTATTGCCCAGGTGAATTTTCATCAAAGACCGGGCAACAGGCTTGAGCGTGGCCTTGCACTCAGCTTCGTCCATGCTGGCGTACTCCAAGAAGTCGTCGTTCTCGGGTTCGGCCTTCATTTTGCTCTCGTCGGCTCTCTTGGCCTTGTGCTTTGCCGCATCAACTTTCTTGCCGTCTGCTTTCTTGTTGTCTGCTTTCTTGTTGTCCGCCTTCTTGCCGTCCAGCTTCTTGCCGTCCGTCTTCTTACTTTGTTGGTGGCCGCTGGAGTTGCCTCTGCGGCCAGAGTCGGGCCCTTCTGACTTGATCTTGGTCTGCCGTTTTTTAGCAGGAGCAGTCGTTGTCGTTGCCAAGTCCTCGTCGCCGTGCAAAAGTGTAAACAAGTAGTCCACCCGGCGTCCCAAATGAACAGCCCCGGGCACCTTCTTGTCGTCTTTGGTCTTGCCGTTGCTCTCGCCATTAGGCTTCTCCTCCCGTGGCTCCTTTTTCGCAGCAGCCTTGACGGGTGCATCAAGGTAAAGCTTGTTTTGCAATCCCAAAATAGGATCGTCTCGAATTTGAAGCCACGACCCATAACCAAATTTGTGCACTCCAAGGAGGAGCATGGCATCATCCTTTGGAGACCACTCACAAGTCCAATTTTGCACCTGTTTTGGCATCCGTGGAAGCTCAAAACTCTCAGGTATGTCAGCAGGAATCAACGATGCCAACATTCTCATGTCTGGTGGACGCGACAAGACCAACTCAGCGTTGATATTCTTCACACCCCGATACTCAAAAAGCACCGCTTTCTTTTCACGTTTCTTTGCGAGCCAGAGCGCCATGGAACCGTCGCTGGTTTCGGTGGACCTCAGCTCTTGAGCATGGCGCTCCAACTCCGCCAATGCCTCAGCTCTTCTTACTTCTTCCTCCCTCACAAGCTTCTTGGAAAGAGATATGATCTCGTTGTAGGCATGCTTGATCAAAACAGGGTTCTTGTTCGAGATGCTTCCATCCTCAACGAGCTGGTTCCATTTGCCAGTCAAGTCACCAACCTTCAAGATAGCCCTGTAGATACCACGGATTTCTTTCTCGGACAACTCGTGATTCTCTTCCACCTTCTTTTTGGCGGCTCTTCTTCTTCCACTGTCGTCTTCGTCGTCGTCGTCCATACCTGATGTGTCGGGAGTGCCGCCTTGAAGCTGCTTGACAGCGGCTCTTCTGCGAGAGTACATCGCAATTTGCTCGTTCAAATACGTCTCCTCGGCCTTCTTCTTTTCTTCGTCTTTGAGCTTGGACAACTCCTCCTGAGGAATGATGTCGTCCCACTCCACATCAGCTTTGTAGTCTGTCACTTCGAACTGCTTCAAAAACTCTTCCGAACCAAGATTCGACTCGCCGAGATCCGGAGTGGTGACGTGGTCTTCGGCTCGGCTCAACACATCATCAAGATTCAAATCCTCTAATTTCTTCTGGTTATCGGACGCCGCAAACATGTTGGCTGCGCCGAACTTCAAGATTTGCGACAACTCACTGGTGCTGGGCTCGTTTTTGTTGATTTTCGTTGTGTTGGCGTCGGACATACCGAGCGAGATGATGGCGTATTCCAAAATCATCTTTTTCCTTGCTCTCTCCAAAATTTCTTCCTCCACCGTGTCCTTCGAGACAAATCTGTACACGGACACATGCTTTTTCTGACCGATTCTGTGGGCACGAGCCATGGCTTGCAAATCTGCCTGCGGGTTCCAGTCTGAGTCGAAGATGATGACTGTGTCCGCCGTCATCAAGTTGATACCAAGACCACCGGCACGGGTTGATAGAAGGAACACGAAATCTTTGGAGTCTGGGGCGTTGAAATGATCAATGGAGATCTTTCTTTGGGCAGAAGGAATACCACCGTCTAATCTTTGGAACTGGTATCCCTTGATGGAGAGATAATCTCCAAGGATGTCGAGGATACGCACCATCTGGGAGAATATAAGCACTCTGTGGTCTTCTTTTTTCAATCGCGTCAAGAGCTGTTCCAAAAGCACCATTTTACCGGAAGACATGATGATACCCTTGAGGATATTGTCTCTGGATGTAGAGCCTGCCTTGGACAAGACACGCTCTTCCGCTCCATCGAAAAGATACGGGTGATTCGACGCTTTCTTCAACTCACTCATGACATTCAAAAGCGAGATCTGGGAGCCCTTCACGCCTGCGTTCAACGCCGAATAGTTTTTCGTGATGATGTTCTTGTAGTACTCCGTCTGTAAGTCAGAGAGTTCCACACGCAAAATACGCTCGGACTTGGACGGGAGCGATTTCTCGACATCCTTCTTGAGTCTTCTTAAGATGAAAGGCTTAATGCTCAGCTGCAAGTGTTTGATGTATTCTTCCTGATCATCGTCTGGAGCATCAAAGTCAATTTCCTGGTCAATCTGAAACTTTCCAGGCATCAAAAAGTCACACAAGGCCGCCAATTCCTTGATGTTGTTCTGCAACGGCGTTCCTGTGATCAAGAGACGGTTTGTGACCTTGAACAGCTTCAAGGAGTCGTAGAGGGACGACTCTGCATTCTTTAAGCGATGGGCCTCATCAACGGCCAAGAATTGCCATTTGAACGCTCCGAGTTCCGTCTTGTCCTTCAAGATGTATTCATAAGTGGTCAAGAGGATGTTAAACTTCGGTTTCTTGTTCGTGCCGTAGAACTCGTAGTTTCTGATGGTCTTTCTCGCTTCGGTGTTGCCCAAGTAGTAGACGCAGTTCACGTCGGGAGCCCACTTCTCGAAAGTGTCCTGCCAAGCAGGCATGGTACTCAAAGGCACCACGACGAGGTGAGGACCATTTTGTCTGCGAGCGTAGATCAACCAGGACAAGAAAGCAACTGTTTGAACAGTCTTACCCAAACCCATCTCGTCGGCCAAGATACCGTTTTCGTTACGGGACCACAAGAAAGCCATCCAGTTCAACCCCGTGAGCTGGAAGTCTCTGAGCTCACCGTTTTTGATAAAAAGAGGCTGTTTGTTCAACTTTTCGAAGCGGGGGCGCTGGTTTGAAGGGTAGTTAGCCACCAAGCTGGGTAGAATCTTGGACTGCAAACGTTGCTGGTACTTGGCGACCTGTTTTGGGGCAATTCTGGCGATGGTCTCAGCGTCTTCCCACGAGCACTCGTCGTAGTATAGACGTCTCCATTTGACAAAGTACTGGAGCAGGGACGTGCCGTCCGAGTTCTCGACCCTGTCGCTGTCGACGATGCGCTCGACGTGGGTCAACTCCTCCTGCTCGTCTCTCTTGCGCTCACGCTCAATGTCCATGGCCTCGATGTCTTCCTTGGTGGTGTAGGGGTCGTTCCTGATTTCCTGGTCCAAAAGAATAAACTGCTTGATGTAGTTGTCGACTCTTCTGAAACCCTTGTACTCTTTTAGGTCCTGGTACGTCTCCCAGGAGTTGTGGAGGTGGGACTGGCCGGCCCACTTGATTTTGAAGAGGTAGTCCAACTTGGGGTCATCCGTGAACGCAGCGTTCTCCTCGTTGGCCTTATGGTCCATCACCATATCGATGCCCGTGGTGGGCTCGTCGACCATGGCCTGCTCGTAGTAGTAGTAGTCGTTGTTGGTTTCGTCTTCGGACTCGAGCAAGTCGTCATCATCATCGTAGTCCACGACGTAATTGACGGCGCCGTTGTTTCTGGTGGAAAATCGGAGCTCGGCTGGCGGAGTCGACTTGGCTTTCTTGGGAGCTCGGCTGGCCTTTGTTTTGCGGTGGGAAGCGGGCTTGCGCTGTCTGCGCCGGGCCGAAACCCCGAAACTGGCGTCTTCGTCTTCATCGTCATCGTCTTCATCGTCGTCGTCGTCGTCGAGTCCGGAATCATCGTTATACTCGTCATAGGTGGTGCGGGCCTTTCTTTTCCGGGGCGGCGGGGAATCTTCGTCCAGCTCCTCCATATTGTGAATCACCTTCCGGTCTCTACCTGAACGCCGGAGCCCATAGAGCTCTGGGTTGGCTTCTATTTCTTCGTCGAGTCGGGGCATTTTCCAGGCTCGCCGAAACACGGGCACTCGCGTCGCGCGTGAAGATTGGTGTTGTTGATGGGGATTATGGCGTCCACGCAAGAGGGTGCTGTTTGCTGTAAGCACGGACTCTAGCTTGAATGGGTTTTTAGACGAGGCCCAGTTCGGGCGTGGTCACTGGTGGTCGTGAGATGAGTGTCCGAGGTGGGTCCTGCTGGAGCGTCGCACTAGCCGGTTCTGTTGTGGCTGTGCTAGAGCTGTCGGGGCTTGAATTCTTGGTTGGAGAAAGTCACCAAAGGAACCAGTCGAGTGGAATATGGCAAATCACGCTGTAATTTGGGGTCAGGCGAACCTCGGCGTAGGGGATGGTGTTGGTTTGCCGACGGAGGAAGAGTGCCTGGAGGAAAAAATCATGCGAGCGACGACAGCACAGCTTTTGAGCCCAACACGTTACTGGCGGTGGGGGCTATGGGCCGGGAGAGTGCTACAGGCAAAGGGGGGTCAAAATCGCCGGAATATTTATCTGGATATACTATCTCGACTGGAGATCAACATGCCAACATCGTGGGGTACATGGGGGACAGGTCTGGAATAGGTTTGGGACAAGGCTGCTGTATTGGCTCGAGGGCGACTGGCAAGAAGTCACCGCTCACAACAGCTCCAGTTGGGCAGTACGATCTCTGACAGGAAACCGGCCGAGTCTTGCCGCGATGAGTACACCAACAAGCAGGTCTCGCTGTGCCTCAGTCACCATTAAGCCCAGATCTAGGACATACACGTAGTCTTGTGGGGTCACTAGTAATGCTCCAATTGCATCAAGGTGACCTCTGGCAAGTAACGGCCGGCGCCGCTGCATTGGTCCTTCTAGTTTGAGTTCAAGCGCTTTGTAGGAGGCTTTGCCTGATCCTAGTGCCCTGCCTCGCCTTGTTGCTCAGGCTGACTTAGCCACATAGAATAAGCAACTTTGGTATTTGGTCAGAAAAGCCAGCGTCTAGTTGACACCGAAATCGATGGCACCTCATACGAAGGCTGGAGCCAACGAATAGGGTCAATTGGGGTAGAGGCTACACCCTGGCTCAGCTCAGGAGCCGTGCCTCAGCCTCGGCTCCGTAAGCCGCCTGCCAATGCTTCATAATGAAAATAAGCCAGTCCATGATTAAACCACCAAATTTCGATATAGGTGAATCGAGGAGACCTGGCGGCAGTGGCTGATAGCTTCCCGACAACAAAAGCGGGATAGTGTCAATTAGACCAGCTAGGGTCGACACTCACAACGAGTAATTAGATTTTTGCCAGCTCTGGCAACGAGGACCTGGTTTCAACTCATAATTCCGGATTCGAATCTTGTGGAGAGAAAGAGGTGAGAGGTCAGAGGGGAAAAAAGCTGGCTCTTGGGACACCGACGTGCGCGCCTCCAATTCGCCAGACACGACCTTCTGAGTCAAATATAAGCAGGGAGTTCTAGAAGTGCAGAACGGAAGAGAAAGGCAAAATCCAGAACCCTAATGAATCTCTTGGGTTGAGGCTGTCTCCTGGGTTCTTTTTTTTTGTATTCTGTCAAAATGCATTTCCTTGCTATCTCAGCCAATGATATTGGGCGCATAGTAAGTGCTGGTATTAACGCGCGCGCAGGGCTGGGAGTAAATGTGGGCTAGAGGGTCGCGGCCATCGTTGCGTGAAAAAAAAACACCGTGTGCAGTACACCATCCCAATATGACAATACAGAGGAAAAAAAAAAAGCGTAGCGAAACAGAAAGCAAAAGGACATGAGCGGGAAAGCCAAAGGCGCCAACAAAAACGCCCCTGCGTCTAAAGGCCAGAGAATTGCAATTGTCAGCACCGACAAGTGCAAGCCGAAAAAATGCAGACAGGAGTGCCGCAAGGCGTGTCCCGTGGTGAAGACCGGCAAGCTCTGTATCGAGGTGACGCCCGCCAGCAAAATCGCCTTCATCTCCGAGACCTTGTGTGTCGGGTGTGGTATCTGTGTCAAGAAGTGTCCGTTTGACGCCATCAACATCATCAACTTGCCCACCAACTTGGAGGCGGAGACCACCCACAGATACTCGGCCAACTCGTTCAAGTTGCACCGCTTGCCCACACCCAGACCGGGCCAGGTCTTGGGGTTGGTCGGCACCAACGGTATCGGCAAGTCCACGGCCTTGAAGATCTTGGCCGGCAAGCAGAAGCCCAACTTGGGTCGCTACGACGACCCTCCAGACTGGGAGGAGATCTTGCGCTACTTCAGAGGCTCCGAGTTGCAGAACTACTTCCTTAAAGTCTTGGAGGACAACATCAACGCCATCATCAAGCCGCAGTACGTCGACAACATCCCACGTGCGTTGGCCCGCTCCGCCGTGAAGGACGTCAGCGGCATCTTGAATGCAAAGAACCAGAGAACAGAGCAGTTCGACTACATCATCAACCTCTTGGACTTGAGACACGTCATGGGCAGACAGGTTGAGAACTTGTCCGGTGGTGAGTTGCAGAGATTTGCCTTGGGCATGACCTGCCTCCAGAAGGCCAACGTCTACATGTTTGACGAGCCCTCGTCGTACTTGGACGTGAAGCAGAGATTGCGGGCGGCCGAGTTGATCAGATCCATGTTGGACTCCACCACCTACGTCATCTGTGTCGAGCACGACTTGTCCGTCTTGGACTACTTGTCCGACTTTGTCTGTATCTTGTACGGAGCTCCCTCCGTGTACGGTGTGGTCACCTTGCCCTCCTCGGTCCGTGAAGGTATCAACATCTTCTTGGACGGTTTCATCCCCACGGAAAACATGCGTTTCAGAGAGGAGTCCTTGCAGTTCAGACTCGCCGACGCCGCCGACGGCTTGATCTTGGACCACTCCTCCGCCATGCAGTACCCCGACGTGCAAAAGACCCAGGGCGACTTCAAGTTGACCGTCGAGAAGGGTGAGTTCACCAACTCCGAGATCTTGGTCATGTTTGGCGAAAACGGTACCGGCAAAACCACCTTCTGTAAGATCTTGGCCGGCGCCTTGGCCACCGACAACAACGCAGACATCCCCAAGATGAACATCTCCATGAAACCCCAGAAAATCGCCCCCAAGTTCCCTGGTACCGTCAGACAGTTGTTCTTCAAGAAAATCAAGGGTGCGTTCCTCAACCCGCAGTTCCAGACCGACGTCGTCAAGCCTCTCAAGATCGACAACATCATCGACCAGGAGGTCCAGGTGTTGTCCGGTGGTGAGTTGCAAAGAGTCGCCCTCGTGTTGGCCTTGGGTATTCCTGCTGACATCTACCTCATTGACGAGCCTTCGGCCTACTTGGACTCCGAGCAGCGTATCGCTTGTTCGAAGGTGATCAGAAGATTCATCTTGCACTCCAAGAAGACCGCATTCATCGTGGAGCACGATTTCATGATGGCCACGTACTTGGCCGACAGAGTCATTGTCTTTGAGGGTCAGCCGTCCAAGAACGCCAAGGCCTGTGCACCCGAGTCGTTGTTGACCGGTTGCAACCGTTTCTTGAAGAACTTGAACGTCACATTCAGAAGAGACCCCAACTCTTATAGACCAAGAATCAACAAGAAGGACTCCCAGATGGACAAGGAGCAGAAACTCCAAGGAAACTATTTCTTCTTGGACAACACCGAGTTGTGAAGACTGTAACTATATTTTGGGCCCGGGTCGAGGGGACCTGGTTTTGCATCTGCACCAGGCTGAACCACTCAGTCTGCTGTACATGGCGCTTCTGGATTTACGACGTGCCATGATCTATAATTCTATATAGCATAACTAATTGCCTATTTTGATAGAAGTTGGCTTTTTTTCTGGCTCTGACAGAAGCAGTGTCTAACACAGCACCTCCCACGTGAACTGCACGTGAACTGCACGTGCGCACATCTCCACAACACCGTCTACAACCATACCAAGACTCACATCCCACTGTTTGAGCCTCAGCCACGGCTCTTATAATGCCTCTCTCCTCGCAGCAGTCTGCGGCGATATACGCCAAACGTCTTGAAGAGCTCTATCTCCTCGTCAACCACCCGCTACAGACCATCCACAGCGATGTGTCGCTAGATACAAAGCACGACATCAGAACCTTCGTCAAAAGCCATGCCATCACAGGTAGCGAGCCGCTCGACTTTGAATCCTTGACAAATGCCGAGTCAGATGAGCAGCTCGAGAGCTCCATCGCAACTAAAGCTCACACCGTGCTCTCCAGGATAGAAGCCATCGAGACTAACCGAAAGAGAGCACGTGAGTCAGACTCTGGATCTCTGCATGCGGGTCAAAAGAGGGAGAAGAAAGTATTTCCAAGTCGGTTCATGCCTGAACCCGTCTCGAAGCAGATTCTGAAGCCAAGTGCCGTCAAGCTCAAAACGCACGCTGAAACGCTAGAGGAAGACACCAACGACTTCTTGAACACGCCCACAGCTGACTTGGACATTGTGGCTCTCCCCGAACACTACCCAACAACAGTCCACAATGTCTCCTCGCTCGCCGAGCTCTACTACCTCACACAAACATTGCCTTTGATCAAGCTTCTCCCAGGATCTCACAAGACCTTGATGACGGAGAACTTCGAGCTGGCACTCTTGGAAGGAAAGATTGCCGTGCTCTATTCTCGAATTGAAGAACTCAAACGTCAGAAGAAGTGGTCTTTGCGGCAGCCGATAAGATACCTTGACCCATTCGTCTACAGCAGCCCGACGAAGCCTCCGGCGCAACACACGTGGGATTCACTCCTACAAGAGGGTAAATGGATGGCCACTGATATGAGAGAGTCCGCCAAATTTAAGAAGTTGTGCTGTGTCCAAATAGCCCAGGCGGTGCAAGACTTCTGGACTTATGGAACAATCATGTGTGTGAAGAGGAAGCAAATAGCCCATCTTCCCGAGAATCAGGTTGATGTCGAGATGACGGATGCAGATGCGCCGCTCGAAACTGCCGAGCCTTCTGAGCCATACCCCGATCTCGTGCCGTCCAATACCTCCGATGAAGAAGATCCGGAATCAATCTTTGTCAGCAAACTCATGGAACGGCCAGATCCTTCGATAGACATTCTCCCGTTCAGCTTTCCAGACATTGACGAAGAGGTGGCCAAACAAAGCCTCAGCACGCTGCGGAAGCCCAGCCCGTTCAAGGCATTTGTGCATATCGCAGACTTGGACACCGTCGACCAGTCCATCATCAACAATCTCCCTGCATTCACGGCTTTTGAGAGCGATTCCCAGTCATCCACAGACTCGAAAGCCCTTCCCACACTCGAGACACAGGTTGTGCCGGTCTCTCGCATGCTCCATCCGTTGCCTGAAGATGAGGGGTGGTATAAGATCGTTTTGAAGAACAGAGCGCCTTCAGAGGAGGCCGGCGGGCTGACGTCGAGCAGCTCGAAGAAAGGCTTATTCGGATCTCAGTCACACCGCAAATTCAATTTCTTGAGACCGCCCAAACCTCCATTGATCAAGAACATTGATTATCGTTCACCAACCATCTGGCTTCCACAGGATGACAAGCACTTGATCCACTTTGTCGCTGAGTTCTGCTTCAACTGGGACCTCATTGCCGAGAACCTCCAATCTACATCGGCGTCCCTCAAGTGCTATGAGTCGAACATCGAGAGAAGAACACCCTGGCAGTGCTTTGAGCGCTACATCCAGCTCAACGAAAAGTTCCAGTTCTCTGACATGAAGGGCCACAACGCCTATCAGGCGCAGCAGTGGCTTGAGCTTGCTCACAAGGCCCAGTCTACAACAAAACGCCGTATCTCGCCATTGGGTGTCGGCAATGAGTCGATACAGCGTGGCCACCGCCGCCTTCGCTGGGCCTCGATGTTTGACGCCATGCGCAAAGCAATGAGAAAGAGAGAAGCCGCCGCTGCGAAAGCGGGCCACCGCAAGACAACGTCTTCTGATGTCACGGGACCAGCCGCAAGTAGCACGGTTCCTGGATACAACGGCAACGGTGCCACCAAGCGAGGCCTGGACCGGATCCCGACCCCGTCCGAGCTTGCGAAGCTCAAATTCGACCGGGACAAGTCGATCCAGGAAGCCTACGCCCACCAGCAAGCCACGCGGAGCCGCATGATGGCGGCTGTTGCTCAGCAGAAACTGCTGATGCAGCCACTGTCGAGCACTGGCCCCACCGATGTGACGGACACTACATCGCCCGGGATGCGCAACCACCGTGGCGTGCCCCAAACGCCTACGCGTGGTCAAGGCGGCGAGCTCACGGCGGCCAACTTGCAGAGAACACTAGGGGCTGGCGCCGCTGCAGGTCAGGCCAAGCCGGCGGTCTCCAGCATCAAACGGCCCACCACCCCCAACGGAACACCGTACACGGTGGAGCAGATCCAGAGGCTCTTGCAGATCCAGAAGCAGCGGAAGTTGATGCAGCAGAACCAGGCCGCCGGAAGAGGCGTGGCGGCAGGGTCTGGCGTGAACCCGCAAGCGAGCGTCCCTGGCTCGGCGACACGCAAGGTTGCAGGAAGTGCAGGCCAAGCGAGCCAGACGTACAGCAGCGGCGGGCGCTACGCAGCGTCGCCGGGCGTCATGTCGGCTGGGGCCACCATGCAAGGCGGGATGAGCCAGGGCAAGCGGGTGGGCACGCCTGCGAAGGGCCGGATGCAGTTTGCGCCGGCGCAGGTGTCTGCCATCATCAACTCGATCCAGCAGAAGAACCCGAACCTCACCAAGGACCAGGTCACGAAGCTTGCGGCGTCGTACTTGGCGAACTTGCAGCAGCAGCAGCAGAGCCGGCTCGAGGCAGCGCAGGCTCTCGGGTCTGCGCCCGAAACCGTTGGCGGCCTGTCTCTGGCAGCACAGGGTCGCCAGGCGCAGTTGACCCGGCAGCGTTTGGCACAGGCGTCGCAGGGCGTTCCTGGCAAGGACTTGGACGGGCAGTCGCTTTCCCGGATGCAGTACGAGGAGAGAAAGAAGTTGATGCTCCAGCAAGGCGGCTCGCAGTACGGCCAGTCCAGTACCATGTCGTCAGCCGCCAGCTCGCCGGGCCATGTCAATGCGCAGCTCTCGCAATCTGGCACCGCCAAGCTGGAGCGCCTGGCCAAGTCAGATACATAATAGGAATACACTGGGACAGAAGAAGGCTCCTTTCACAATTTTCTTTTTCTCTTGAGAATCGGAACCATTTGGTAGTATCGATTTTCTTGTCTTTACTTCCTCCCAAGGGCCTTGGCTTCTCTGCCTGGCAGCGAGCCTGCACCGTGGCCTGAGATGTGCGCTCATTACATACTCAGAACAGTGACCCCACTACATCGCCATTTGCCAACACCTTCCCCACACAATGCATTATGCAAAACATCCTACGACTACGACGCGGGCATGAAACAAGCACACCCACGGACCAGCCCGTGCTGTTCACGGCTCGCCTCCGAGGCTTCCTCCCGGCCCGGCTAGCGACGCAGTTCTCCAAGAAGATCTTGCAGTTGCTCTACTCGTTCTCGCTCATCATCATGATGATCTTGACGTTTGCGTTCATCTCTGTGGCGCCGCTCGACGTGGTGATCCAGGCGTCGAACGGGAACGCGGCGGTGGCCAAGTTGTTTGTCATTGTCACCGTGACGGGGTTCTTTGTGGTGGCGTGCTTGGTGCACTACTTCACCCGGTTGTTGCAGAGCCGGCTCCAGATCAACCAGATCCCGTTGTGGTCGGTGTACGTCCCGCTCGAGCGGCACGACTTGCCCAAAGTGGTGCTCGGGCACATTGAGAGCACGCTCAAGCGGTGTTTGGTGGACGTGAAGAGCAGCGCCGACGCGCTCCAGAACACGGCCGAGGAGTTCAGTCATCCCGGGATGTCGCCGCCGGCGTACATCCAGCAGCGCAACGTCGAGTTGGGGCTTGCGCCCGAGACACACTACTTGGCACCCGGGTGCGTGTACAGCGACCTAGTCAACAGCATGGGCTTGAAGCTCCAGGCCGAGGGGCTCTTGGCGCAGACGTTTGTGTTCCCGAAGCACTACACGTTCCGGGAGATTCTCGCGGCGATCTCCGAGGGCTTGGAGGACGCCGAGATGCATTCCGAGGAGTTGACGGCGGCGCTCGTGCTGCTCGGCGACGCCTACGACAGGTTCAAGTACGGGCCGGATCTCATCGAGCGCGGCGAGCTCGTGCATTTTCTCGTGGACCTCGAGCAGGTGATGGTGGTGTTCCTCGAGGCCCGCAGCGGCGAGCGCAACATGGGCGACGGCCGCTGGTCCAGCTCGTTTGCCGAGTCCATCCACAGCGACACCTGGCAGAACCCGGCGACCGTGTCGGCGGCCCGGCGGATGTCGGCGCTTCTCGACCCGGCCGACTTCCGCCAGCGGCGTCCCTCTGGCGACAGGCTGGACTACGACTACGGGTCTCTTCTGCGGGTGTCGACGCGGGACAGCTCGCTGTGGAGCCGGTACTCGTGCGACTCGATGGTGCGACACGCCTGAGGCTCAGAGCGGTAGTTTATTAGGCAGTTTTTTAGGCACGGTAAGTCCATAGGTTCGAGACCAGCTCGTAAGCCGCTCGCGTGCGGTGTCGGGTGATTTTTTTTAGCACACGCTCGCAACGGGCCAGATCACAGCCCACCCCCATGGAATGTGGATCTCAGCGCACAGCCGACGCGTAACCCTCACATAGGGGCCCCACTAGTTCTGCCGAGGCTTGGACACGCCGTCGCTCACGAAATAGTACACCACCGTGCCGTCGTCGTTGACGAGCGCCAACACCACCCGCGGCGGCCTGGTGGCGTACTGGCCCAACGCGGCAAACCACGAGTCCATCTCAGCCATGCTGGTTTTACCAGAGGCCATGGCCACTGGAACCACATACTCGAAATTGGTCGTGGCCCCCGGTAGTGCGTTGGGCGCCGAGCCCCTGAGAGCAACAAGGGCCCCTAGTTGCACGACCTCCACATCGGCCCACAAGTTGTAGTGCACAAGGTTAGTCTGGACCACCTTCGCTAAGTCCATATCCGGGTGCGCGTGTCGGAGGAGCGTTGAAACCTCCGCCAGACTTCGCGCGTTTCAACCCTGGGGTGTATATACTCTCACGAGCCGGTGAAAAAAAAAAATTCAGGCGTAGATCTAGACCAAAGCAAGGCCCCTTTCACGACCGGCAGCCCAGGACGCACCCGCTTCAGGACGGTATTCCGTGTTTCGCCACCGCTTGGCTTTACGCTGGTGGGCCCACTGGCTTCAGTGCTAAATCCGGTTCCTCGGAACACGTCGTGCCCAGTCGGCGCCCGTGGTCACGGCAGACCCCTGCAAAAAGCAACTTTTTCTTGGTCTTGTCTCACAGTTACAGTTTAGGCTGGAAATCAAGCTTTTGCCATTTCTGGGGCCGGCCGGTGCAGAAAAGCCAAAATGGGGCCCAGGGATTCTAGATCTAGGAAAGCCGCGCGCTAGCCGACAAAAATTTGGCCCATCGCGGGCATAGTGTGTGCATCTGGACTCCACCGCGAAGACGCAACGTTGTGCATTGAAAGATCCACTCGCGCTACTCTCTGCTTCACGATGGCGATTGAGGGCGGGCAATTCTCCTGGCCGATGACGGCCCCAAGTCGCAAGATCCCCAAGAAATCGCCACCTTTTCTTGGACACCCTTGGCACACCCCCAGATCTCTGGTTGGCGTTTAGGTTTTAGTCTAAATCCGCGGAGACCGGGTGTCAAACTGGGTTCTATGGTAGCGCCAATGCAGGACCACCCGGGCTTGAACCATGCATCATGTACGGCCGGATAAATTTTCAACGTGCGGCCATCGCTACGACGTACATGCCCCACGTTAGCGAAAGTCTGGACTTTTGCAACACCTCTGCTGCCGCAGTTTCGCCATCACACTCCGACCAAGAAAAAATAATTACCCTCGGAATGAAAATTCTTCTTCTGGCTATATAAAGCGCCCGTTCGCCTCCATCTTTTTCGCCACTACTCCATAGTCGTCCTTTCCTTCTCTCGTGCCCGATCACTCTTTAGCGGACCCGACCCAGTCAGATCTTACTTCTCACCCTAGTCTATCTTGATCCCAGTTCCTTTTGGACAAGTTATTCCACTCACTACAAAACAACTTTACACTCACTATGCAATTCGCAGCCATTCTTTCCCTCGCAGCCTTTGCCTTGGCTGCACCAACCAAAAGATCGACCACCTGCTCGTTGCCCGACGACGACAGCATCGTGGCCATCACTCCTACTTCCAGCAACGCCGGCTGGGCCATGTCGCCCGACCAGCAGTGCACCCCTGGCTCGTACTGCCCTTACGCGTGCAAGCCCGGCCAGCTCATGAACCAGTGGGACTCCGAGGCCACTGCCTACACCGTGTCTGAGTCGCAGAACGGCGGCTTGTACTGTGGCAGCGACGGCACCGCGTCCAAGCCCTTCTCGGACCGGGCGTACTGTGTCAACGGCACCGGCACTTTGGTCGTTGACAACCAGGCGAGCAAGAAGATTGCCTTCTGCCAGACGGTGCTTCCAGGCAACGAGGCCATGTTGATTCCCAACAGTATTGGCGCTGGCTCCGACCTCACGCTTGCCGTGCCCGACGAGAACTACTGGGCCTCCACTGCTGCGCACTACTACGTGAACCCATTGGGTGTTTCCACCGAGGACGCCTGTGTGTGGGGCTCTAGCGACAGCCCCCAGGGCAACTGGGCTCCCTACGTTGCGGGCGCCAACATGGACAGCGACGGCAACACGTTCGTGAAGATTGGGTGGAACCCCAAGTACGTTGAGTCCTTCAGCGAGCTGCCCAGCTTCGGCATCCGTGTGGTGTGCAAGTCCGGCACGTGCAACGGCTTGCTGTGTGAGATTAACCCCTCCAACTACAACAAGGTCACGGCCGAGACCGCCCTGGAGGCCGACGGCGCTGCGTACTGTGTGGTCACTGCTGATGACATGGCGGTGGCTACGATCGAGGTGTTCGAGGCCTAGGTTTATCCGTCCTGCTGAGCTCCAGCACCCAAACAACAATCGTGGCCAAAACCCTAGAGAATCTGGGCTCATGGCCCGATGCAACCTCAAAATAGGCCATGGCTCGGATCTGCAAGGGTACCAGGCCTACACAACGGTGTTGGAGCCACGCATTCTTGATTGGGGGTTTTTTTTGGCCTAGGGCCGGTTACATTTCACTGCCAGTCACGGTGGCGGAGATCCCGCCACCTGCTGTTTCTGGTTTGCATTTCCAATTTTTTCATTTTGCTTCGCTTGTACATACTGATAGATGAGATTTATTTCTGGCTCTGCAAAGCCTTCGCGGCATTGTTCGTGACCGCAGTCGATCTTTAAACGTTATGCGGTGCAGCCCCAAAAGAACGAGCAGGCATGGTCGTGCGCGGGCGCCGCCGGAGCACCGGCTGCGGAATGTCACCTGGCGCCTGCGCTGTCAACGGAATCGTCCCGCTGGAGTAGGACCACGATGGATCGTGACCGACAACAAAAAGATCGTAAAAGGCAAACGCACGTCACAAGCGCCAGCACGGCGGGCCCGCCCGGCGGCTCAGTAGATTAAACAAAACGCTCAAAATTCCCAGCACTGACCCCGCTAAATCTTGACAGAGGCTTGGTGGGCCGCGAGCAGTCCAGGACGCCCACCAGTGGGCCCGCCCCAGGCGGCGGGGGAAACTACACCGTCTCCACACCGTGGCCCGTCTCCCCTCCCCCGCCCCATGCACGGAATTGCTTGGCCCTGCACCAGTTGCAAAGGCTGCCGTGGCTGCCCACGACCTTCCCGTTTCGAAAAAAAGACCCACGCTCCACTCTGCCCGCTGGTGCGGGCGCGCAGCCTCGGCCCTGGTGGAGCAGCAGTAGGCGCCATCACCGTGCTTAGGGCTCAGGCATGAAGGCACGCACCCGCAACTCTGTATTGGGCCCGGCGGCCCCACCACGCTCGGGCGGCGGCACGGCGGCTAGGCGGCCTTCTCTAAAGGTTGCCCGGAAAAAAAATTTACGCCGCCCGCCGGGCAAAAAGCCCCGGGCCGCACCAGGGCCCTGCCGCTGCCGCTCGAGCTCGGCTGGGGCTTCTCGGCAGCGACCCTCTTCTCTGCACTCGCACTGCGCTTAGTGCTTTAGATTCCCCTGACACCGTACGCACTGTCCTCCGTGCTCATGCGCCCAGACCATCACCACAAAGCGCCACCCAGGATCATCCGATTTCCGTGACGGCCCGATCTCCGATCAACCCCAAAGTTCCGCCCGCCAGCAGCCCGGAAACAACCACGGATCATCTATGGATGCTTTGCATTGTGCACGTCGAAGCAACCCTCCTCCTCCGCAACTCCTCCCCGTCCTCGCTCCCGTGCTCGAGCCATCTCATCTCCCCGCCGCCTCATGTCCGAGAAACCAAAGCCGTTGAAAGTCTTTGGCAGGAGCCACTACGCTTGCACCCGCTGCAAGTCCAGCAAAATCAAATGCCTGGGCGAAAAGCCCACCTGCGCCAACTGCAAGGCCGTCAACAAAGAGGACTCGTGTCACTACCCGGCCATAGACCGCAAAATCGTCATCATGGAGTCCGCCCTCAACCAGCTCCACTCCAAGGTCAAGCACATGGAGGAATTGTTGAAGGCCCAGGGACCCCCGACAGCCTCGCTGTCCCCGGCAACCCTATCCATGATTCTGAACAGAGACACTTGGTTGGACATGGGCACAGACTCATACCTCCTACCGGACACTGAAAACGACCACATCCCCCACAAGCTCCTCGTGCTATGTGCTCATCAATTGCCGGAGCAGAACTACGCCCAGCTCTTGATTGACGCCGTGTGCCACACTTACTCCTCAGAGTTCTACCTCATCGACAGAGAAGCCGTCACAGCTTTGACCACCATCATATACAACTACTTCCTGCTGCGAGACATCTTCAACATGGGCCCGCAGGCCGCCGCCGTGCCTTTCTCGCCGGTGTCCCTATGTTACTACTTTGGGCTCCTTGCCTTTGGCGAACAGATCCAAAACATGACCCGCGAGCCCATGTTCAGCCCGAAGCATGCAAGAATATCCAGCCCGCAAATCCCCGGCATGGAGTATTTCGCCACAGCATCGAAGTTGTTCCAGCTCAACTACGAACAACCCTCGATTCTCTACATCCAGAGCTCCGTGATCTTGGGCTTTGTTGCTTGCAACTTGAACAGATACAACACAGTCTACACCTTTTTTGGTGTTGCCCTCCGCTCTGCAGTTGCGAACGGCTACCACAGACAATTAGAGAGACCGCCGTTCTTGAACGACGAGCAGAAGGCCCAGTGTCGGTTGCTCGAAGAAAAGACAAAGCGCCTCTGGTGGACCATCTTTGTAGTCGACATCATATGGGCTGCGAAAATGAACATGCCCGTACACATTGACTACACGGACACCGACGTCGAGTTACCCCACGAGGGCCTCTCCGTCGACTTGAGAGACAATTTCGATTCAGAGATGCTAGAGGCAAACGTTCAGTTGGTCAAGTGTGTTGCAAAGTGCAACAAGCTCATCTACGGCCCCAACGTCAGGACATTCTCCATGAACTACATCAATCTGGAAAAACTCAACCAAAAGTACCTCATTAAAAACATTCTCACTTGCCTCGACACCCTCCGCGTCGAGTTTGAAGAGCCGACTCTCAACGGCTACAAGCAGCAGAATGTGTTTCTGCTGACTGACAGAAACCTCATTAATCTATTCTTGCGGTATAATCAGCTCATCATTCTAGTGGTTGACCCACTTTTTTCCCTCATTTTCGACAATTCTATCGCCGACAATTTGCAGTACAATAAAGCGGTCCTTCAAGCCATTTCAAAAGGCATCTCGGCTGCAGCAAGAACAGTTGTCATCATGTTGCAACTTTACAAGTACAATCGTCTCTTTGTCCTAGGCTTTTGGGACAGCCAGCATCTTTTCTCCGCTTCCATGATCCTCACATTGGCTTCCATTGCAGGGTATCATTTCCCCCACGTTTCTAAGGGTTTTGCGTTGTTGCGCCACATGGCAAAGATGAACAACATCAGCGCGAAGAACAACCTCAAAAAATTCGATATCATACAACAGCATTCGAGCCAGATCCCAGGACATTTGCCACAAATCAATTGGGATTGTGACATTCTGGAAAATGGCTCGCCAGGTTTGAATGGGTTTCTTGCTCCCATTCCAAACGTGTTTTTCAATCCGTTCATGGAGCCTGATTGCGACATCATCGATCCTTTCAACCTTCTTGAACTTGAAGACCTTGAAACTCGTCTGTTGTATGAGCACTTTAATTTCCATAATACATCACCGCAGGTGCAACAGACACTATCGGCCATTGCTAGATGCATTCAACGGTGGGACAACTACAGTGGTCTCCCCATCCACATCTCTGGCACTGCCAGGCAAACGGCTCTTTATCAACATCAGGTTTCGGACATGAATTAATTAACGCCCATATAATGTGTACAATTATTATTTATTAAATCCCCGATTTGGCAAATACATTCTAATTTAATCGAACATAACTTCTTCATCAAAATTGAATTGCTGAAATCCAATTTGCTGCTCGAGAAGCTCAGTCCATGGCCCCACAAAGTCCAAACCAACAGTTTTGTTGTTCATGAACCAGTCCATAATCTCGCTGTCACCCGCAACACTTTGCTCTGCAATTTCGTGCAAAGCGCTGTTGTGGTCGGGTAGCGATTCATCCCCAAGCGTATGTAGAGGCTGCTGCTCACTCGACGGCTGGTTCTTGTACGGGGGCTCGCTTCGAAAAGTATCGGAGCCATTGTGCGGTGACTTTTTTGTGGATGTTTTCATCTCCGAATAGAGGTATAGCAACACATTCAGGTACCGTGTACATAGATGGAGTTCGTCCGGCGAACAATCACGTAACGTAACGGCAGCACTGTGAATAGCTTGCACGATCTCATCAATCGAGATGAGCGAGAGTGACAAGATGGTGGAGTCAAAGTCTCCGGTGTGTGTGATTTGCGGGTCCAGCGGCTCCTCAGTGGACTTGTGGGCAGTGATGGTCAAGTAGCACTTGACAATAAAGGCCACGGCACGCACAATACGTGTGACCCAACGGACCGGCATGAAGCGGAGCATTCGTAACTTATGGACCCTGTGGGCCACAGCGAGGATCTCATTGGCTGCAAAAAACGCCTGCTCAATGTATTTTGCGCTTTTCGATATCTCGTCTAGTTTCAACGACAGCTTCCCGTTGCGGTGGAATTGTCTCGTTTCCGGTGAGGAGCTCAAGGCGAGCGAATAGATGTAAAGTTTTGTGTAGTTGAACTCGAAAATGAACGACTCGTTTCTGAGGTTCTGTGCCAAAAGCTGCCCAGCCTTAGAGCTGGGGTCTAGCAATGTGTCTGATGTGAATTTTCGATTGAATTTGGGCGACAGAGGCACGAGGTATTGCTTGTACTTGCGACCCCAAGCATCGATCATGGGGCTCATGATACTGAGAACAGCAAGGTTTTGGCGCTGTCTGAGGGCTCCTAGTTGTGCCTTGTACCCGTACAAAGACTCGTGGCCCACAGACATGATCTGCAAAAGCTCAATCTGGGCCTTCTGCTGCTGGGTAAACCCGAGAACATTCTCGTCGTCGATATCGGACGATTCTCGGTCGGAGATACTGAGGACCTTGTACTCGCTGTCCTCTCGTAGTTCCATATCCTCCTCTGTGACGTCTGGGGTGTCAAGATTGACCTCCGCCAACGAGTGGCCCAACATGCTTCTTCTCTTCATGTTCATGACGGAGTTAATCTCGGCGAGATGCGTTGCCAAGAAAGTCGTGGAGCTATGCTCCATGAAGCCAGTGTCCTGAGCAAGTCTGACGGCCGAGCCGATAAGCATCCAGGCCATTCTGTTAGAACGACGCATGGCACCGAGGCCGGCCGGCTCTGTCATGGTGACTATGGGTTCCACCTCTCGGGACTCAGCAAGATCCTCGGCCCGATTTGCGTAGTCGGACCAGCGCCAGTGGATGGCTCTGGGGTTCCATTCGGTGAAGAGAAGGAAGGCAAAGACGGTACCGATAGACCTTGTGCTGGCCTCGGCCCAGACCGTTTGCGAAATGAGCCTTTGAACATAGAGCCACAAACGATCATGAACCTCAATGTGCTTGCTTTGATTTTCCCTGTAGCCACTCAAGGAGTGATAGCGTGAGGAGATACAGAGAATGGCACAAAGCAAGATCGGGTATTTGCCTAGGACGTTCGCATCCTGAAGGAACTTCGGCACGTACGGAAAAAATGGGTGCATCGTGGAGAAGAAGGCATTCACCAAGTACTCGGCCTCCTGGGTATCGAGTATACCGTGGGGCCCGATGTAGTCGATGTCGGCCAATATACCCGACGCCTGCGGCCTGTCCTGGAAGTAACGTTCTGCGGCAGGGATCGAGTAGGTCTCCTTGGTTGTGGGTGGTTTGTTCGTGTAGGCAGGGACCTTGGGGGCCGGCCCAAGGGGACCACTTGACCGAGCCTCGGTCGCCAGGGTCAAGATGCCGCCGTTGTTCAGCGGGGCTTCATTCGCTCCTGCCATTCCAGCACGGCCAGCCTCAACATCGTGGGAGTCCGGGTTCAATGTTGCCGAGGAGAATGCGGCAGGACTCCTGCTTCTGCTCGCCGTCTTCAACCCAGTGTCGCTATGAGACGCCGACCGCTCAAGCTGCTCATGCTGCGCCCTAGCATCGATGCCGTCCCGCTCGTCGGCGCTGGCGATCTTGCCTGCGGCGTTGGCCAAGAAGACCAAAGCACCTTCCATGGTGGAAAAGTGCTTCGACGGCTGTTGCCCGTCCTTCTCTTCAGGGTGAGGCGAAGGCGATGGCACCGCGGAGGCTGATGCCGAAAGCTGGGCATCTGGGTGGGATCTGTTGAGCTTGCGCCGCTTCAAGTCCACGAAAACGCAGTCTCTTCGTTCTCTCTCACACCTTGCACAGCGTTCTCGAGGCTGACCTCGAAGACCGGGCAGGGCGGGGGCACCGAGGTCACACTTGACCTTGCGGACCCGGCAGTTGAGGCACGCCATGTAGGTGCGTTTGAAGAGCCTCGCTTCGGCATCTGTTGACATGGTTGATCTGACCTAGAGATGCATAGGGTCTAAGATGCGCGGGGCCCCACAAATTACCAATATGGGAATTGTCAGTACGGGTAAATATCGGAGGTTGATGTGGCTTTGCTTCAGCATAAGCAGAGGCCATGACGCCTAAGCTGTAGTGATTCTGTAATAAAAAGATCATACATTGTGTAGTTGAATTGGCTGAAGCGGGACGTTCAGACCGCGATGCAGCACTGGGGTACTGTGATCTGCGCCCTACTCGGCACTTCCGTCTCTACAGTAATCATTAGTGCCTTATCATTTTACTTACTTCTTGTACAATTGCAACTTTTTCACCTGGTCCTCTAAAGTCTTCAACTTCGCCTGCATCTCCTCCAAATCCTGGTTCAAGCGGTTCCGCTCGTTGACGATGTTGGTCTCCCACTGCCTGAAACGCTGCTCCTCCGCCTTCACCTGCTCCGTGAAGAACTTCTTCAAGGCATCCTCCTCCTCCTTGAACTTGGGGTTGTGCAAACGGCGGGGCTTCTTCAAGCTGGCGGTGTCCTCGCCCTCGGCGCCGTTCTCGTTGTTCAACGTGCCGAGCTTCAAGGAGCGGAACGTCTCAAAGTGGATCTCGTTGGTCAGCAAAATCAAGTCCAACATATTCGTTCTCAATAAGAGAGAACGCAACTTCTTGAAGTCGCAGTGGCGGTCGTTTTCGACTTCCACCACACCCCAGGGGTACTTTCTGCCGCGGACAAAGTTGCCTGGCGAAAGCTCCACTTCCTCGGTGGAACCGATGATAGCAAAGGGCATCGCCTCAATGAGCAGCTTGGAGTGCTCGGCCGACGCAGGGTCTTCCACGTCCAATGGAGGGGTGTAGATGTTGATGTCCTGGGCCTCGATGATTTCTCTGATGCGGGCTTTGGACAACTCCAACTCGCTGGGCGCCAACGTGTCGGACTTGGCGATCACGGGAATCAAGTTGACCCGCGTCGACAAGCGCTTCATGATCTCAATGTCCAACGGCTTCAACGAGTGGCCCGTGGGGCGGATGAAATACAAGCACGCGTGCACACGCAAATCCTTCTTGTCTTCACGGGTAGGCTGTTTTTCCTGCTTCATGTACGACTCGTGCTGGTCGTCGATGAAGTCTATGATGGGCGTCCAGGAGTCCACGTTGTTGACATTGCTGCCGAACCCGGGGGTGTCGATCACGTTCAAGCGGATCTTGAAGTTTTTCTCCTCCAAAATCGCCCGCACAATCGAGATGTCCACGGTTTGTTGCGCAGAGGTGAACTTGTTGTGGCGGGACTCAGGGTCTTCAGCCTGCTTCAAGGCCGTCTGAAAGAGTGTGTTGATAAAGGTTGTTTTGCCCAAGCCGGACTCACCCGCCACCATCAAGGTGAACGTGGCGCCCTTGTTGGACACAATCTTGTATCTTTGGTTTGGCAAGTTGGCGATTCCAACGGCTTCGGGCATCTTGTCACTGTTCTGAACCTCGTGGCGGACTCTTGATTTCTCGGTGCGCCTGGTTGGTGCAGGATACACACACGTGACCCGGCAGACTTACCCCACTGAAGATCATCAAGAGAGGCAGTTTTTGCCTGGGGCAAGCTCAATTACGGCTGTCCTCAAGATGGGGTAATAACTGTTCTGGCACAATTTGCACTTATCATCCGTCTCGAAATTCTTAGCCCCCTGGGGGCGCCCCACTGTTTCACCCCCAGTGCAGTGCGTGCTTGATGTGCCGTCGCCCGGACTGACCCTTAAGCTTCAATGGGAAATGTTCCCTAAACCAAACGTGAATGGTATTCTGTCAAGCATGTCAAATGTGACAGATTTCCGAAAGCCCTTTTTGTTTCATTTTGTTCTCTCTTTTTTTCTTTTTTTTTTTTTTTTACCACTTGGATCGTTACTTACGTTCCCCCTCAAATTTACGAGGTTTTGCAGTAAGCTGTTGAAAAGTACGAATGTCTCGGGCAATAAGGGATCCCATTTTATTCAACTGACTGCATTTCTGGGAATTAACTCCGTGCCAGCTCAACACATCCATTTGAAACAATCAAATTTTGTATCCGCATGGAGAAAAGTCGTTTTCTTGGAAGGCAACCAGACCAGGGTCCGCTGCAGCTGGGGCTCTTTGCAAGCACAAGTCACCCGATCGGCGCCGGTCCAAGCATCGGCAGCCACATAATAATTTTAAGACATTTATTTTCTTTCTTCATCCATCAATGGCAAACTAACATGAAACACGGGAACAACAATCGCAGGGTTCACGCTTCGAAAGATGAGGGATGTTGTAAGTTACATAGGATAGGGAGAAGTGAACAAAGAAATTGAAAGCGCATGCTCAAACACGACTGCTCAATCATTCGGAACATGTTGCGAAATACTTTACTCTTCCTCTGGCTTGCTCTCGGCAGCATTGGCCTCCTGCTCCTCAGGCTGAGCTGGAGCCTCCGACAAGTCTGTCCACAAGGTCAAGTTGTCTCTCAACAACTGCATGATCAATGTGGAGTCTTTGTAGGAATCCTCAGATAAAGTCTCCAAGTCGGCGACGGCATCGTCAAACGCCTGCTTGGCCAAATGGCAAGCTCTGTCGGGGGAGTTCAAGATCTCGTAGTAGAAGACAGAGAAGTTCAATGCTAAACCCAATCTGATAGGGTGGGTAGGAGGCAATTCCGTGACAGCAACGTCGGAGGCGGCCTTGTAGGCGTCTAAGGACAAGTCGGCGGCATCCTTTCTCTTCTCGGAGATGGCAAACTCGGCCAAGTAACGGTGGTAGTCACCCTTCATCTTGTAGTAGAACACCTTGGACTCGCCGGTCTGGGCAGAGGAGATCAAGTGGTCGGTCAAGACAGACAAGATGTCCTCACAGATCTTGGTCAACTCGGCCTCGATCTTGGCACGGTATTCTCTAATCAACGATGCTTGCTGCTCGTTACCCTTGACCTCCTCCTTCTGCTCAATGGAAGAGACAATTCTCCAGGAGGCACGGCGGGCACCGATAACGTTTTTGTAGGCAACAGACAACAAGTTTCTCTCCTCGACGGACAATTCCTGGCCGGACGAGGCGACGGCTTTCATGTTCTCAACCATCTCCTCGTAACGCTCAGCCTGTTCGGCCAACTTGGCGAGGTAGACGGAATCTTCACGAGAGGCAGGCATTTCTTGTGATGTTAGTATTCAGGGGCAATTGAGCGGTCGGGGGCGTTTTGTGGAGGTGGTGGATCTTGTTTGTTTGGAGACGCAACGTCAAGGTAAGCAAAAAAAAAAGTCGACAATTAACGGAGTGGTCG
This sequence comes from Metschnikowia sp. yHKB443, assembly GCA_030444905.1. NCBI lineage: Eukaryota > Fungi > Ascomycota > Pichiomycetes > Serinales > Metschnikowiaceae > Metschnikowia > Metschnikowia sp. yHKB443. The sequence goes on along the minus strand of JALBCT010000021.1, from coordinate 87,373 downwards.
TGTACCCGTTGCGCGGGTGTCGGGTGTACTGGTGTCGGGGCGTCATAGTGCTTGTTGTGCTACCCTCGCCGGGGGCGCACACTAAGATACCCTGATCCCACATGTCCTCGGCGGAGGCCTAAAAGGGCGGGTTGCAAATTGCCGACGAAGGAAGTTGTTCACGGGTGCAACTTTCGCTTTTGGTGAACCTTTCTGATGGACATGTAATTACCACGCAACACTATTTTTTTTATCTCGCCTTTGTTGCTCCATCGTTCGCCTCTCGCAAGACAGTTGCTCCCTCGCACAACCTTTATGCGCACGGAAAACATGACTGGGGTCGGCCCCAGGCCACGCTTGGGGGCGAGGGGACAGACGCGAATTGACAGCCGGGCCGTGGGTGGTGCGCCCGGACAAGCAAAGGCGAACTGCCGTACCCCAAGACTGAATTCGGTACGCAATGGCAGTGTGGAGGCTACTCGTAATTGGTGGCGGGAGCAGGGGGGGCGGATTTGGGCGGGAGGACGTGTTTTGCGACCAGGCGAGGTGTCAGGCGTCAACGGGATTGGGCAGCCATTGAAATGCCGAGGCGGAACAGGGCGGGAGCGTGAAGGAAAACATCAATGGAAGAAAACGGATATTGGCACGACCTCAATCAGGCACATTGATACATACTTAGTTGTGTGGTGGGGTGGTTGTTTGAAAATCGGGAGGAAGAAAAAGTCAACCAAAATTCTGGAATTTCCTCACTGAAGGGGGCACTTGTTCGTTTTGTAAGCAGGACACAGGCTGAAGCTCACCCCAAGCGAGGCGCGCCCCCGCGACATTTTTTTGTCCTTTGCACTGTTGCATCCGTCGTACGACATTTTTCGGGGGGCACCGCACCCCTACACTACGCGAGCCGACGGCAGGAGAGTTGAAACATAGTAGTAGAAGCAGGGAAAATTGTGTTGAGGGCGACCGTCAATTGATGTGCAAAACTTCTCCTGCTTCAGGGTCAAATCACTTGTATCGATTCGTATTTGGCGCGCAGAGTCTCTATAATTGGTCTGCTGTTTCGGATCAGGCGCTGGCCTTGGCTCCAGACTCAGGGAGGCTTAGACCAGGAACGTCAAGAATGCTTCCCGGCTTGTATTGTGTCCGAATGAGCGTCTGCTTTGACTGTCAAGCAAACCTGATGAAGTCATGAGAAGTCCCATTGACACATACAGCACAATTCTTTGTTGTGCTACATCGACGGCTTCACCTACTACTCAGCGCAGTGCTTAATTTAGCGCAGCCTATATTGCGTCATAGATACGACGCCCGGCCAACAACCCGGCCTACACCCAGTCCAAAGAACTAAATGCAAAGTTCAAATCGGGTTCATTTTCGGTACACGTTCCCTAAGCAGTATTTGTATTATCTATCTCTTATGCCACAGGCGTCGCTGTAGACCTCTAACCCCCATCAGACTCCACCTCAATTGGTCTCCATCTGCTCATTCAAGTGCAACACCTCGGTGTTCAACTTCATGGGCTGCACCTCCTTCAACTTGAACTCAGAGCTCTCGGCTAGCTGGTACAACGCCGCCACCAAGCTGCGGACATCGTCACCAAGCGAGAACTGCGAGTGCACCCAAGGCGTGCGGGCAGCGTTCTCGCCGCCGGTCAATCTGATCACCTGCTTGGCGGTGCTGTCCAACAACACCGACGTCGACTCACGGGCCACGGCGGGAGCGGCCTCGCCGAACTTCATGAGCGAGCGCAACTTCAACGCACTGATGCCGAGACCAGGCAATGGCACTTCTCTGCCGGGCAACGTCAAGCGGGCGCTGTCGATACCGTGCTTACCGGTGGGGTTTGCCGCGGTCAAGATCTTGCTGAATGGGATGTACTTCACCACCTGCACGGGCTTGGGGCGCAACAAGTAGCGGTTCACCAACTCGCTGCAGCCCAACTTGCGGCTGTTGATTTGGCTGCGGATCTCATCGAGCTGCTCGGCAATGTTGCCCTGCTCGTAGTCCACGGGGAACGACTCGCATGCATGGGCGAGCTTCACAGGGTACACCAGGCAGTTGTTGTCGATGAACTTGAGCAACAGCCGGGCGTTGTTCAACTTCAAGTAGTGTGTGATGGCCACGTCTCTGACAAACACGGTGGGCCGCGTGTCGGTGTCCTCCTGCAACGTCACAAGACCCTTGTCCTTGAACTCAGAGATGCCGCACATGCGCAAGTCCACGTTGTACACCTCGCCGGCCTCCACGACAAACTCGTCAGTGGGGATGGCGCTGGCAACGCTTGTAGGGGCGCTCCGCTTGCCGTCGTGCACAATCAACTCCGACGAGGCGGTCTGCTTCAAGAGGTCCTCCTCCTGCGTGCTCTCGTCCCACACCACACCTTTGAAGTCTCTCTCGGCAACCACACCTTCCGCCTGGCCCGCCAAAAAGCGTCTGGTGCGTCTCACTTTCGAGCCGGGAATCACCACACAGCCAAACGACTTGGCGATGCGGTCCACCAACTCACGGATCGTGGCACCCGTGACCACGTTGCCCAACGAGGCCAACTCGGGAATCCACAGCATCTTCTCGGGGTACACGGCGAGCCCCAAAAGAGACACAACAGCGTTAGTGGCCACCGTGCACGCCACAATAGCGTCCGCCTTGCTCCCGTTCAATGGAGCCTCGGGCTTCAACTCGTTGTCAATCGTCACACCGGGAGGGAAGATCACCACAGTGTGGGACACAAGCGCCGTGTAGCCGTCAATGTGCACACCGAGACTTATCGTGACAGCGTCGCCGGCCTGGAAGTACACGGGCTGTGTCTGAGAGTCAATCTCGGGAGACAAGTTGGCAACGTACTCGTTCACGTCAATGGTCACTGGGTGCGAGATGCCCTTCTCTCTGACTTTGTCGGTGTTGGTGTAGCATGCCGAGACCAACTTGCTGATCATGGAGTCTCCCAACACGCAGAGCTCCTGCGAGGAGTATAGTCTGTCGTCGGTCTTATGCAAGTGGTATGAGTCGTTGATGAGGCGGATCACGTATTGAAGCGCCGTCTGGGCAATACGCCCGGCAGTTCTGTATTTGTCAAGGACCAAGTCATCGAGCTGGTTTTTCTCTTTGAGCAAAATGTCGGCGTCGTCCTGGCGGACTGCTAATCTGGCAACTTGCATTGTCCCAAAGGTTCTGATAGCTAGAAAAATTCAGATGCGAAGACCTTCTCGAGATGCCGTCCTGCAGGTGGCACACAGCGGGATGGACCATCTCTGTCAAGGCCATTGGAAACATGCTCAAAATAGATAGGAAATGAAAACATCCCATTGAGTACCTCTTGAAGAAATAGACTATTTTACAGTTTCAAAAATCATTACTTTCGTTGGCATAGACCACCCGTGATGCGCAGTGGGCGCAAGGCCCCGCACTGGGGAACAACTCTCATAGTGAGCAGCGCCATGGACCCGATGCGAAAAAACGCTTTATTGAGGGCATACCAGTCAACAAAAATACAAAAAAACGACAACTGCAGGACTCGAACCTGCGCGGGCATAGCCCAAAAGAATTCTAATCTTTCTCCTTAACCGCTCGGACAAGTTGCCACTTGATAAAAAATTACATTTGCCGTTTTTTCTCAATCACAAAGAATGTGGGAGGGTAAAAAAGTCACAAGATGCTTCCAAGTGCTGGTGAAACATCCACTAGTCCTTCTATGACTGGTTTTCTTTACTTCTGAACAGATATGTCAGACTCTCGGTGTCGCTAGAGTCACTCAGATGATGAAGAGTCTCGGATCCCTGTCGCTTCGATTAGCCGACCACCAAAGCCCATTCGGCGCCGATCGACCCCAATTGTAGCTTACTTCACCGGTACTTAATCACTAGTGCTTGATGCTGAGTGTATTTCGCGAACGTAGGCTCAAAGCTTGGCTCCTTACATCCCTAACTTTGAAGCCTCCACGTCTCAACCTACAACCACGCTTAGCAACACCAAGACAGTTTGCCTCGAAGATAATTGACAGAAGTGCATTCACACTAAATACTAAGGTGGAAGCACCGGGATGTACTTGCTGATTCTGCTGCCAAGCTCACTTGTATACCCCATCATCAGGCGACTTCAAATTAACCTATGTATGACCGACCTCCTCGAAGTTATCCCCCCAACACAGCTTGCTGATTGACAACCTCTCTGAGCAACGCAACCCCCTAAACTTTGGCAACATCATCTCGTCATGTGATATAGTTGATGAGCTCGTTCAAGTGAGTTTTGTTGTTCAACACCACAGAAGCAGCTCGAGCCATGGCGTTCTTCTTGGACACATCTTGTGCCACAGCAATCACTGTCTCTCTGACCTTGAGCTCGACTCTATACTGTTTCGAGTCCGCGTCGATGGCGACAGTGTACTCGGGCGACACGCCAAGGTACTTGCCGAAATAGGCGTAAACCTCGTTCATGGCACTTTTGTTTGGGTACACGGTCTTGTCTGCAACAAAGGGGAACCTGCTATCCAGGGATGCTGCTCCGCCGGCTTCCTGACTCACCATTGAGAGGGACCGGTGTGTCTCCAACCGTTTCTTGCCGTACTTCTCCAACATGGCCTTATTCTCTAGCGCTGACATGGCGGCTCGGAGGCCCGCGTCTTTCAAGCCAGGCGCTACGCCTTCACCAAGAAGATCATCTTCCATGATACAGTGCACCCTGTAAGGATTGCGCAAGCCATTGCCGTTCTCAACCACTTTATAGATGGGGTGGGACGACGCACTGCCAACCAAAGAGTAAAGCTCGGTCTTGGCGTTCTTGTTGAGCGGCACAACCTTCTTGAGGTCCATTTCAGCCTCAGAAAGCTTCGTACGCATGAGCTGGGCGAGCCAGTCGTGCAAATCTTGCAAGTCATAGCCTCTCTCCACAGCAAGGGCACCGATATACGCTTCAAACACATCAGCGTAGATCTTCTGAGAGCCGGTTCTGAGCGAGATCTCGTTGATGTTGCACCGCAAGTGGTTGTCGAAACCGTACGCCAAGGATACCTCGGCCAAGGTCTTGTTGTTCACCAAAGAGGCCCGGATTTGCGAGAGCTGGCCCTCGTTGGCGTACGGGAACTTCTCGTACACAATGACACTGGCAATGGTGTTCAAGATGGCGTCACCAAGAAACTCAATGCGCTCGTTGTGGGCTAGCACAATCTCGGACTCCTTCAAGTATGTCTTATTGGCCGAAGTGGACTTGTGCTGGAACACACGGGCCTTGAGTTGTGGGTCTTTGATCTCGGGAAGAGGCGGGAGTCCGTCTGCCTCGTGCTTGTTCTCACCACGAGGAGCCAGTGGTTGTGGCTCGGCTTTTGGCGGGAGTTCTGCGTCAGCGCTGCCCAGTATCGACTGCTCGTGCTTGGAGACGTCGATTTTGTTGTTCAAGATGTCGTCAAGCAAAGGGAGCTTCTTGGCGGCGTGAAGGGTCTTCAACTGTGCGCCAAGGTGAAGAAGCTCGTTGTTCAAGATCTCCTGTTTGACAAAGTCGTCGACCTTCGGGTTCTTGGTGTACGCTAGAAGCTCCGGGTAGCTTGGATAGCTGTCTAGCAACACCCGGATGTTCTTCTGGATGACTCGCGTGCAATGCTCGAGGCGATTAATCTCGACAAACCCAAACCCAGGTGCCGGGTCACTTGTACTGGTGGTGGCGGGGTCGTTTGGGCTGCTCATCTTTCGCCTTTTATTGCTTTCGGAAGCCTCGTCAGTAGACGCCGAAGCTGCTTTAGTGAGCGACTCGAGGAAATTGTTGAGGCCGTCCAGACTCATTGTCTCTTTGGGCTGGTGTAGATCTTCGCTACTCTGCGGGGTGATGAGACTGTACAGTGATGCCGAGCGATGTGCTTGAGATGCTTTGAACCAGGTGCCTTGTGACTAAGCAGCAGGTTGAGAATGAGTTGGTATTGCTTACTGATTTGACCTGATATTGCTAATTGAATAGAAATTTGTGTTGATCGGAGAAGTGTTAGCAGAGCGACGTCTCATTTGAACCTTGTCTCTCGCAGATCGAATATGTCGTACGACGCTGATCGGCAACTGCAACGATTCCTCAAACTCCTTCCTCGAGGATGCTTGGCATCACTGGGAAAGATATTGTACATCATTAGTAGAGGTATTGTGTACAATTACATTACGTGCTAATTAGATTACCTGCTTGCGAGTCAGAGTGATGTGGTTGATTTTTGCGCCCGGTCCTCAGCAATTAAGGCAACCGGTCACAAAATTCAAACTGATTGTAATCACGGTTCTTTCTGAACCGACTTTGCTGTCCTTTTTTCGTCCTTTCCTGACCTTCCCCAGATAACATCTCCAGCCAGTCGTGCTCATACAAATCACCTATGCGAAACCACCGAAAAAAAACTCTCCAGCACCAGACATCAGCATGCGGAGTCTCTTGAGCCCCATTTTCGGCACAAGCCCGGGCCGCCTCTTGACGGTGAGCCTGTCGCTTAGAGCTCCACTTCTGCTATTCTTCCGAGCTGCCGTTTCGCCGGCCCGGCTCAACAGCACTGCAGCCGAGACGCCTCGTGCTGAGACCCCGGTGCCCGTCCGCAAGACCACCAAACACATTCTCTCCCGCAAGACGTTCTTGGTCGACTACTACAAGCACTTGAACGACACGAACGAGATCATGCTATATGTGCACCACAACAACTTGATGAAGAACGACACGTTGAAGGTGCGCAGCGACTTCCAGAAACACGGCGTCAAGTTGACGTACTTGCGCAACAACCTCTACAACGTGTACTTGCGTTCGTCGCACGAGCAGGACCCGGCGTTGCACAAGAACACGTTGAAGAACAAGCAGGTGGAGCACCCGTTGGCGCCGTTGTTGAACGGGCCCACGGCGGTGATTTCGATCCCCAAGTGTGACCCCGAGGTGGTCACGCAGGTGATGAAGATCTTGAAGCAGGCGGGCGAGAAGCTCTTTTTGATTGGCGCCCGTATTGAGGCGTCCGTATACAACACGGCCGACGTGGACCAGTTCAAGAGCTTGCCCAACAAGGAGCAGCTACAAGCGCAGTTGGCAGGCTTGTTGACGATTCTCGGCGGCGCCGGTTTGGTCAGAACCTTGGAGTCCAACAGCACCATGCTCTACTTGACGATGGACCAGCGGAGAAAGGACATGGACCCCGACTCGGAGGCCGCGGAGTGATGAGGCGGCGAGACTTGGCTTGTACATAATGCACGGCGGAAGCCACAACAAATAAAGAAACAGAACACAGAAGTCCATTTGAAATTCTACAAGACCAATTGGATCCTAAAATACCATTTCTGTGTCTGGCCGTGGTCTCAGGTCGGGCTTGACCTTCAAGGTGTATGGCTCATCGCGCTTTTTCAGCGTGTACCATGTCCAAAGCTGCCGGGCCCATGGATAAGGAACAGCAGATGAGGGTGCAGAAGGAGGCGGAGTCTCGGCGGAAGGCGTACCGGGAAAAGAAGGAGGAGCACCGCAAGGTCCTCAAGCACGCCCGCATCGAGACCCCCACGCCGGAGCCCGATGCCATCGACTTGCCCCGGAAACGCTTCTACCGCCAGCGGGCCCACTCCAACCCGTTCTCGGACCACAGGCTAGAGTACCCACGGGACCCGTCGGCCATGGAGTGGAAACAGCTCTACCCGTTCTACTACGACGAGGAGAAGCAGGCCATGACGAAGAAGGTTGAGATTGCCGACATTGGCTGCGGGTACGGCGGTCTCCTCATCAACCTCGCCACGGCGTTCCCTGACCAGTTGAGCTTGGGCATGGAAATCCGGGTCCAGGTGACCCAGTACGTGGAGGACCGGATCATAGCGTTGCGGGAACACAACAAGGACCAGGAGGCGTACCAGAACATCGCCGTGTTGCGGGGCAACGCCATGAAGTTCACCCCGAACTTCTTCGAGAAGAGCCAGTTGTCCAAGATGTTCTTCTGTTTCCCGGACCCGCACTTCAAGCAGCGCAAGCACAAGGCCAGAATCGTCACCAGCACGTTGTTGTCCGAGTACGCGTACGTGTTGAAAGAAGGCGGGGTCATCTACACCATCACCGACGTGGAGGACCTCCACCAGTGGATGGTGCAGCACTTGGAGCTGCACCCGCTCTTCGAGCGATTGAGCAAAGAGTGGGAGGCTGCCGACAAGTGTGTGGCCTTGATGACCAACTCGACCGAAGAGGGCCAGAAGGTCGACCGCAACAACGGGCTGAAGTACATTGCGTGTTTCCAGCGGCTCCCCACGCCAGAGTCGTGCAAGGACTGACCCCACGCAGAAGTGGACTACATCATAGAGGAAGCGGCGCACTAATATTAATTACAACATCGTAGATACAACTAGAAGGCAGCGTCGTTCTTGGGCACCTCCTTGGCCTCGGTCTCCTCGACAACCTCGGTGATGGACAGAGCGTTGGCAGAAGGCACCTCGGGGAACTGGGTGGCACCGGAGGACACGCCAGAGGCAGGCTCGGAGCCCGCCACGTGGGTGGAGCTCACGGTCGAGCCGGCGGTTCTGGTGGGGAACTTGGACTTGACAAAGGCACCGACGGGGCCGGTCTTCTGGGCCAAGGTCTCGACGTAAGGGCTCAACTTCTTCTGGGCACACGCGGTGTACTCGCTGGACTTCTCCTTGGCGAGCTTGGTGTACTGGGCAGCCACGGCGTCAATCTGCTTCTTGTTGTTCTTGTAGACAACAGGCACGGTGAAGGCCAAGATCACCAGGGCAAACACCAACGTGTAGAAGGAGAACCACAGGGTCACCTTGTAGAGGATGTACGAGCTGCCGGCGGCCTTCAACGTGCACTCAATCTGCTGGGCGAACAACACGGTGTGGATCTGCTTCTCGGCGCAGTCGAAGCCGTTGGCCACGGCAGGCAACACCGACGATCTGAACGTCTGGGCATAGGACTTGGGCTGGCCAACGTACTTGGACACGAAGCCCTCCCCGGTGAGGATGCGGCCGGCGTACTCGGCGGCGGCGGAGCCTAAGAGGCCCAAGTAGAGCAAGTGGAAGAAGTGGGGCACGAAGTTGATCTTGGCCAAGAGCAAGGCCGTGATGACAGCACCAAAGACCTTGCCGGTGGCGACGGGATCAGACCAGGTAAGCAACTTGTTGAGGGGGGTGGGGCCCGAGACTGGTGTGGACGACATTAGTGGGATGTGGTGAATTGAGGCGTGTGGTCTTGGAGACGGGGTCTGGAAGAACAAGCTAGGAGGAATTGGATCTCAAAGTGGTTTGCTCGGAGAAAAAACAGCGAGCAAATGCGGCAATTGTCAAGACTGCTATCAGCGCTGCTGAGCCTTGTCCCTTTTTTTCGCTCTGACAGTCTCCCTGGTGCTGTCGGCAGGACCAAGGGGGTCCCGTGCCGCAACCGATGTTTTACTACGGTAATAGAATGGCCTGCTACGGGATAAAGTTGTTTCAGGTGTGTTTACGGGCACATATTGTGTGCTGCAGCGTGCTGAGTGTGATTTTTCCCTGGCACTTTGTTCCGGAAAAATATCCGAGTTTCACGCTTAAACCGACTAGTGGCCCGTTCGCCAACCATCGTGCGAGGTGACCGCACCATTTTTTCCAGTGGAGACAGCACTAGCCGAGTCTTGCCATTTACAATGTCGTCATAAACAGTCGTTCATCTAATGCCACCAAAACTTACCGGAGTGGCTCAGACATTCCCCAAACCTTATTCGAGCAAGCAGCCACCAAACCCATGTTGCTGGCAAACTCTGCGTCGTACTCTGCAACAATGTCACTGTGCCTGAAGGTCGCGTGAGCCGCGGCTCCACTAGACCAGCCGGTGCTCACACGAGTTTTCCGCCAGCGCCCCAAGCCCCGTGCCAAGCTGAGTTTGCCCAGAGCGGGCCCAGCACAAAACGCCGGCCGGGGACAATTTGCAGCACGCCCGGCGGCTAGCATGGCATCGTACCGGGCCAACTGTGGCTCGCCAATGGCCTCTCTCAACCCGGCGCCCGCCTGCAGGAGCTCCCATGCCAGCACGTGGAACACGAGCTCGTTCGCAAGGCCCCAGAGCTCCGCGGCCATGCTCCCCACACCAGGGTCAACGGCGCTGCCGTCACTGGCTGCTCTGGCCAACCGTTGCGCCAGGGCTGCTAACCCGGCCTCGGCCCGGGCCAATTTCTCGCACACGTGTCCCGCGGCCCGGCCCGCCGCCTCGCACCGCCGGAGCTCCCCGGTGCTCTTGCCAAAGTAGCTGTCGACGCCGTAGCTGATGTCGCCCTGGAGAGCATCCCGCCAAGCGGCAGCGTACTGAACGGTGCGCGCCGCAAACCGCTCGCGGGCCTGGTGGACGGCCCCAAGCGTGCGCCCAAGCTGGCCCACCATGGCTGCGGCCTCGCGCACTTTGGCGGCCGCCTGGAGAACGCTGCGGTGGGTCTTCTCGCGGGATCCGGCGCGGGTATGGGCAATGCCCTCCACACTGTGGTTGGTGTACTCGTGCAACTCGCCAGGGCTCAGCAACTCGAGGCTGCGCAAGTCGAAAATCCGCTTGAGCTTGAGAAGCGCAATCGTGATGTAGTACTGCTCTGCGCCCGTGACCCCAGCCAGTTCCCGGAGCGCCCCAATGTTCCGGGCGAGCTGCGTTAGACACTCAACGCACGCCGCAGTGAAGGGTGCACCCGTTTCTTCGTAGGCCAGCACAATCCACACCGCCGCGTCCCGGAACTTGCTGTTGTCCAAGAGCTTCCGGTTGATGGTGTGTAATGTGGCTGCAGCCAGGTCTAACCCACTGGTGTCGGCCACACCTCGAAGCTGCCTCCAGAACTCTTGAACCTGCGGCGGGGCCCGTTCAACCAGGCCAACTTCACCACACGCCTCCCGTACATCTTTCAAAATAACGTCATAAAGAAACATGTCTCAACCAGATTTTTGGGTGCTGCAGCTTATATATCAGTGCATGCCTCAACCGTCTCAGTGTTTCACATCTGCCGCACCCACGTCTGGAATATCATCAACCACATCAGTGCCGCCTCGCGCAATGTAGTCACTCACCACCTTGAAGACGTCGTCAGATTGCTCCAACTTGGTATTGAATAGGCTTTCGTCCCGAAGAATCTCGGCCCGCCGGTTGCGCCCGTCCTGAACCCGCTTGACCTCAGCCACACACAACGGACACCTCTGTTGGTCTTCGCCTGTTCCGGGAATGTAGTTGTTCTCGTCGAGGCATTTCTGATGGTACGAGTGCTGGCACTTGAAGTACACCAAGGGGAACTCAAGCTTGAGCTCGCAACTCGAGCACTTCTGCGCTTTGAAAATCACAGGCTTCTCCGTGAGCTCGCTCAACTCAACGCTGTACTTCGTCGACTCCTTCTCGTAAGACTCCATGAGCTTCTCGTTCTTGGCAATCTCTCTTCGGCTCGTGTCGATGTGCTCAATCAAGTAGTCTTTGATCAAACCCACCGTAGTGAACTGCGACTGCCCAAGGATCTTAATGACCTCAAGCGGCTCGGCCAACTTATGCTCCTTGAGCTTGCCAAGCAAAAAGCGAACGTCTTTCGGGGCCAAAACCAGTTGCGACGAGCTGATGAGCCTCAACATCCGACGGTAGAGCACGGGCTTCTTTTCGCCGTACTCTCGCACAACAGACATGGCCTTCTCGCAGTTTTCCTCGGTCTCCGCTTTCCTGAAGGCGTACTCCTCATAGTTCTCATCTGTGATCTCCAAAAGCAAATCGGCAATGTCTGACGAATAAGCATTGCAGATTAAGAGAGCCTTGGCAACATTCATCAGCTCGATGTTTTCTTTCAAGAAGGCGACAGCCTTCTCGCGCCACTGGTCTTGATCTTCAAGCTCGGTCAGGTACAATGACAAGTACATTTCAAACAACGTCGTCACAAGATTCTGCCGCTCGGTGACGCTACCCTGGAATTTGTCAAGGGTCTGATAACAAGCCTCCAAAAACACCAAAAACTCTTTCGGATGATCCATGAAGCATGCAAACACAAGCGAGGGCAGTGGAGGAAGATAGGTGGGTTCGCTTGGAGTCACGGCTTCCTGTTGTGCTGAGTCTCCCAGATTGAGGGAGAAGTACGAAAGGAATGCGCTATACGAAGAAACGCTTTCTTGTGGCTTTTCTGTTTCGGGCTCTTCTTTCTTCAACATCTCCTCGTCGAGAGGCTCCACCTCTTGCGGCTTATATTTGCCTGTGAAAACCTCAATCAAAAGCTTTGTGGCTTCAAGGGGTACCGCATCAAGAAGGTCTTTGGAGTAGTCAATGAGGATCCCAAGAAGATCTGCGACGGGAAGACTTCTCATGTAAGAGATGCATGTGTTAGTCTGATTAAGGTCTCTCAACTGAATGTCAATGAGCTCACGTGGTCTGTTGAGCTTGTGAAGGAGCAGAATAACCTGCGGATAGAACTGGCATTCTATAAATACATTAATGAGCAAGGTGTAGTCCACGTCTGTGAAATCGACCAGTTTCTGTGCCTCTGTGGTGCCACTCTGTGGTAGTTGCTCGATGAATGAATCAAGGGCTTCTGTTTTTTTGAGTCTGCAGTAGCAGCATAAAAGGAGAGTGATGTGTCCACCGTCGGCTAGCTGCAAGCGATGAAGAGTTTCCAAAAACCTTGTCATCAAGTTTATGTGAGACACCTCCTTGAACTTGGTGATCACGCTTATGACAAAGTCATCGAGCTCCGGTGCTTTTGACTCAGACGACCGAGGTGGAGACAGAAACAATGCTAGGCAGTCTGAGTAGCTGTTGATGCTGGACTCGTAGTCCTGACTTTTGTACGAGTACTCTGCGTGTGCCTTGGTGACCTGCAAGGTGATCTGATCGCTGAGATTGTGCTGTTTCGCGAGATTGAGTGCAATCGTGTACAAGTCTCGTTGCGAAATGAGCTCCACCTGTTGGTTGATGGGCTTCTCGTGTAGCTTGTATAGCACGCCGTCGGTGGACTGAAGGTACACGACCTCCTCTGACGACGAAGCGAACGCCCTGGCTATTGTCAGGTTGGGGATGTTGAGGGTGAAGGCCACATGCATATTGCGCATGTCCAAGATAAGGATCCGGGTGGAAAAACTCTTGCCTGCAGAAGAAGGGTCCTCAATAGGACACACGACAAGGAGATAGTCCCTGAATAACCATGAGATGAGCTTCTTTGGTGACTCAAACCGCACGGTCAGGGCCTTGTTCACGTGTGTGTAATAGGTGAAGCCCTCTGCGTTAGCCAAGATGAGTTTTGACGACCGTGCGTCGACATCAGAGCAGCCCAAGCCAGCGCCACTGTTGTTCGAGAGAACGCGTAGCGGCTTGCCCTTGTTCCGACCTGTCGTCAACAAGGTGAAGACACGGGACGTGGTGACCACGTAAATGATTTCATCGTTGCGACTAAAGTGGATGCCCGTGACCGGGTCTAAGCCCTCGTACACCACGCGCTGCTTGGAGCCCCTGTCTCTCAAGAGATCACCACGGACCAATATAATGTTCCCGTTGGCGTAGCCTATGGCCACGCACGTAAGGGAGTCGTTGAACAGCATGTAGCTGATAGGGAACAGGTTGTCTGTGTCGTTTATGGCCACTGTTGTGATGAACTTGTGACGCATGGTGTCCTCTGAGTCTGTGACTGAGTCGGGCATGTTGACGATCTTGCTGATGTCCCAGATCTTCAACAGCAGCGGCATGCCCGGGCGCTCTGCCAACGTGACGACCAAGTTCGAGTGGAGCAACGGGTCGATGAAGTTTATGGTGTAGTCTGGGTCGTAGGCGGCGAATTGCTTGACCAAGCTGAGGTCGCTTTTGCGGAGTATCTTAATGTAGCCATCGTTGACGGCGTAGACGATGTAGGACTCGGTGGCGGAGATGGCGGTCAAGGAAGGGTCTGAAAAGAGCGGCGAGGCCGACTTGTAGTGTGGGTCCCTAATCGGTAGGAAGTCAAAGAGCTGGAACTGCCTCCATGACGACGGGAACAGCATTGGGATCACGTGCTGACCTCTGTGAGAGTCTCCAGGCACACTGGCAAGAGAGTCTGGCTCAATAAACCGCAGGAACTAGCCAGTACCAGTTATAACTAGAGGCCCGTACCAGAGTCGCGCGGGCCTACGTTTTGGTGGGGCAGTGAAAGCTGGGGCCGGCTGGTGCGAGCGAGCCCACCACCGGGGCCCTACTGTCGCAGTGGGCTCCATCGCGCATTTTTTCATTGCGCTACACGACCTCATCCCAGCCGGTCTGAAGCACATAATCCCACCATGTCCACGGCAGCGCCATTTTTGGGCGAAACCTACACGCTCACAGAATTGCCCAGGATCCCCGGGCTTCCGCTCCACGAGCGGGTCGTGGTGGCCGAGTCTCAGAAGCTGAAGAGCTACGAGGACACTGAGACCATCGACCTAGGCATCTCCAAGCTGATCATCTCGAGCTACGTCTTGAAACCCACCCCAAAACTCTGCTGGTCCTACCCGTTGTCGCCCGACACCGTCGTGGACTCCATGGATGTCGCCGGGGACCTCTATGTGTTTGGCTTGACCGAGCGCAAGAAGCACAGATTGCAGTTGGTGCAAAGAACATCCGATGAGTCGCCCTCGACGGTGTCCATTGACCTCCCCAAGGCAGCGTGCGCCGTCAAGCTCTCGTCCCGCAACCAAATCTACATCCTCTTGCAAAACGGCGACTTGCTCGTGGCCACTCATGACACCCAAGACACATTAAGCATCAACCTTGCCAAGACTCCCACGGGATTCCCTACCGTCGGCACCCGCACGTCACTGGTGGTGTACAGCTGCTTCATTGCCCAGGACCTGGTACTCAACAAGAACGAGTTGCTCTTCTACATCATCGGCTCCAAGAGCTCGTCGGCCGTCACATACAGATTGTTGGCCTTGGACGGCTCTAAGTCTTTCGAGATCTACCTCTCGTCCAGCACAAAAGACCATGGCGGCCACTACTCCTACATAGACGGTACTCTTTACCACTTGGACGCCAAGCAGAGAACCCTCAGCGCCAGACCGCTCATGAAGCCCCACGACATCACGCGACAAATCTCCTTGGCCAACATTCTCCAAGAGTCTTCAACCCCAGACCTCTGCTCGCTACATGCAGTGGCCTTGGACAGGCTCTTGCTTTCGGCGAAATCCTCTGTCTACTTGATCAACTTCAAGTTCGAGAGTTTGTTGAGCAAGCACACCAACCACTCGGGGAACCAGGTGCACCTCGGCTTCGCCTTGCCCGTCAAGGGCAACAGCCAGGACTCCAGACACTCGTTTGCGCTATATTTGAACATCGAGGACCAGTCTAAGCTTTGCAAATTGAAGCTGATCCACATCGACGTGGGCTTGAATCTTTTGAGCGAGTCTCTCGGCAAGGCACTCAACACATCCTACAAGCCCGCAAAGTGGAACGGTGTCCCTGCCTTGGAAAGCGACGACTTGCAAAAGGCCAACAAGCTCAATGTCGACACGATGGCCCTGGTATACAAGAAACTCCAAAAGGCGCAGAAGGACAAGAAGGCCAAGGAGTTTAACAAAGTGGCTTTGTCGTTCCTCAAGGGAAGCGAGCAAAGCTCAAAAGCATCGCCTTCATACTCCAAGTCTGGTGACGTGGTTGTGGACCACAAGTACATCAACCTGATTTTGGCCTTAGTGTTCGAGCTCGACCAGGAAGGGTCTGTGCAGCTCTTAGATGAAAAGTTCTTGCCAGAGTCCACCATTGGATACCTCTTGACCCACCCATTATATCCCAGAAACTACGTCAAGGGCCTCTTGATCCTCTTCTCCGCTCTCGGACAGCCACAGCTCCTTAAGACTGCAATCACCTCGTGCAAAGTCATGACGATCGACGAGCTTATGGTTGAGTTCACCAACTTGATGGAGGTGGTGGGCGAGCTGGAGGACGGCGATGAGGAGGAGCTCAAGATCGTGTCACAGCTCCTAGAGTTGATTATTGACCGTCTTCTCCAAGACTTTTCGTCTGCTCAGATTACTAGCAAGATGCTCGAAGTGTTCAGCAGCGAGCACGACACCGACACCCAGAAATTGGAGCGCATGCTCGGTGTCTTGACAAACATGAACACCACGAATTCCTGGAAACTCATTTCGGCGGTAATCGATGTGGGAGGTCTTTTCAACTGGAGCCAGTCTACGGTTGCGGCTTTGAGCGAGTTGATCAACGCCAAGGTTGAAACATTGGCGCAGAACAGTTTCAACCTCACATTGGTGAACCAGGCCATCTTGAGTGCCGAGGTGAAGAACATGAAGAAGACAAAGAAACCCGCTGCCAAGGTCATTGACAACATCCACGAGATATCCAACCAGAGAGCACAGTTGGATGCCATTTTGACCATCAGCAACAACACAACAAACAAAAAGCTTGTTGTTGATGACGCACTCGAACTCTCCAAGCAGGTACCTGTGTACTCCAGAGAAAGACTCATCTTGGGCGAGTAGGCAAATGTGGCGCCCGGCTACGTTTCATTCAGCATGCAAAAACTCTGTATTAATAGACATCAATTTTTTCGGTTGCCCGATATTGAAATGCCTTTCGAGTTATTGGCTAGAGAGTCAGCTCTGGCCGGTCTTTACACGAGCCGCGCAGTCGGGAAAACCCCAAGTCCTGCTTCACACCCATCTCAAATACACACCCCATGACAAGAGCAGCAGTCACGGCATATCGCCACGCCCTTCGAGCCACCAGATTGGCATTCAAAGGCGATACCTACATGATGAACGCAGCTCGCGGCAAAGTGAAGGAGGGCATACTCGAAAAACGGGATCTTCGTGATGAGCAGGAGATTGAGAAGGCCGTGACACACCTCGAAGAGGTTGCCGCTTTCTTGGTAAAGAACATAGTCCAGGGCGAGAGACAACCCAACGACCGGTTCCAGTTGAAATTCCACTCCAAGACAGAGCTTGGAAGTAACGAAACAATTAAGCAAGAGAGCCGAGTCAACTTGGGATCCTTGGCTGGTGCAAAGGTCCGGCGTTGCTCCGACAACAAATGATGAGACATGTATATATTGGTAACTAGGCTGGACGCAATAACGTCCATTAGATATGGGTTAATGTAGACACCCTCAGCACCTGCCATGTTGACAAGCTTGATCCGTGGGTGAAAATTGAAAATACGAAAGCTTTTTCTTGGTGTTGGAGAATTTGGCAGAATATTGCACTGTCACTTTGAAGCTTTATCATAGCTTCAAATTCACTTCGAAACTGAATTTTTGTATCTTAAATCCGATATTATGCCAAGTAGTGCCATTTCCATCGGTAGCCGTAATTCGCATTGTCAAAGCATCCCAGGCACTCATCAAAATGAACAACCAAAATCCCGGGAAGCGAGACATCAGCATCTCAAAGTCATTATCATACCTTCTAAGACATGGTGCTGAAAAGGAAAAGCTATCTATTGACCCCCAAGGCTGGGTAGAGCTTGGCGAGGTGTTGAGACACAACCGGCTAAAGTCGCTAAAGACAACCCCAGACGACATATCTCGGGTGGTGGCCGAGAACGAGAAGCAGAGATTTCGACTCAAGACAGATGCCGGCACTAGCTACATATGTGCCAATCAAGGCCACACGCTCAAGAACGTTGTGCCCGAATTGGTCCTTCTAGACGAGACATCAATGCCTACCGAGGTGTTCCACGGTACATACCAGAAGAAATTGGAACCCATCAAAGCTACCGGGCTAAGCAGAATGAGCCGCAACCATATACATTTGACATCAAATGCCCCATGGAGTAAGCTGGGCATCCGGGCCTCGTGTGACACTCTCATATATATTGATACCGACAAGTGCATGAAAGACGGCTTCAAATTCTGGCGAAGCACCAACGGCGTGATTCTCTGTGAGGGCAACGCAGACGGAGTGATCCCACCTCACTACTTCAAATCAATTACTGAAATGGGTTCGCTGTACCGGGAGGCCATTAAGAAGTAAGACGGCCCTCTGCGGGACCAACCCGAATTACGGGCCGCGCACCCGGCTAATCGAATACCAGTTAGAGGGGCAGATGACAAGCAAGACGTTTTGAGCAAGATGTTCGGAAGCACAATCAGATCTTAGCCTGGCATCATTGTGTGTACTCCCAAATTTCCATTAACAGTAATATAATTAGGCACGAAGTCCGTGGGATGTGGGGTATTACGTAGAACAAGCATAGCCTTCCGTAGCTGGGCGCGCATGTGAGTATAGTTGGACACCACGTACAACACTGTCTATTTCCACAATCGTGAATTTCCCGAACACAGCCGCATAGACGCTGCCCGAGACACAACCCGTCGAGCCCTTCTGCTTATCCATTCTCTAATAGAAGTCCGTGTTCGTGTCAAAGGGTGTATGCACAATGCGGGTACTCCATTCCAAGCACCAGAAACTTGTGCTTCAGTGCTACCCGCCGGGAAAGAACGTCGACAAGAAACCCAATTCGCTGGAGCTCTCATACCTTCTTTACTATGTGTCCACGCGGAGAGTCAAATTGCAGAAAGTCATTGAGTTCTTGAAGAACAAAACCAGAGCTGATGTCCGCAGCCGCAGGTCAGGCAACCTCTTTGTCACATTATCGATTGTGGCTGCCTTGATCGAGAAATGCGACGATAACTTGAACGCCTTTGCACCCCAGGTGTGCTCTATCTTATCCTCGATCCTCACTGTCAAGGAGCTCCCGTTGTGCAAAGCCTTGGTTGCTACATACGGCACCTTTTGCGCAAAACTCGACAACGGCTTGTTCACCGGCGACAAGAGCTTCGTGGACCTGTTTTCTAGCTTGACACAAGAAATGATAGCAACGGGCGAGAATCAACTGGCCTCTTTGTCTACCAACAACCGCGAGTGGAAGATGTTTGCTCTTCTCACCTGCCGCAGCGTCTTCTCTTGCTTGGGATACAACGCACAACTCAGCAACCACTTCATCCCGCAATGTGTGGCTATACTATCCAATGTTGTTACAAAGCTTTTCACCTACGACAAGCTTTCGGCACGTTTGATGGCCAATCTCAACGTGGAATCTAGCACCGACCGTGGCCTCATGAGAATCACAACTGTCAAATCTGCAGTTCAAGTCAAGAAAATGCTAGAGAATTTTGAAGAGGACTCATTGACTGATGAGGATTTGGGAGAGGAGGCGTTATACGAGCTTCGGACCCTCTTCAACACCACCCTCCTGTCCCAGATTTCAGAGGCGACTCTCCTGGTGGTCGAGTTTGGGTACAATGACATGAACAAGTCACAAACCAGCTCAAATTGGAGCAAGGCATTCCTAGAGACTTGTGCTTCGTACATCCCTGTTCAGTTGCGGTTCGAGACTCTCCTCACTTTGCTCAACCGACTCTCGCAGATGTCAGACAAGCTTGCAGCAGACAACAAGATATTCCCACATGTTCGCCACTATGCACAATGTATCTTGGACTTGGTGTCCGCAGACTTCAACATGATCGGCTTGTCCATTTCCGACATATTGCTTCAGCTTCTCAAGCTACATAAGGAGTTGCACTTGAGACTTTCGGAGCACCTCAGCCATGAACAGGTCAGTGACTTGGGCACAATCTACTCAGAATGCATTTGCAATTTGGCGAGCCACATTTATTATTACGACCAAGCGTCCGATTCTCTTGAGTGCGTATTGATGCAAATTGACAGCGTCTTGGCGAACATTCGCCCAACTCAAACAAATAAAGCCCATGATTTGGTCTTGCAACTACTTGGCATTACTTCAAAAATTCTCAAGTTACTTTCTGTGAGATCAAGCGTCATTACTTGGAACCCTGTCACTTTAGAAAGCTGGGACATCAGTCTCCAGCTCCTTGCATTCGAAAAAGCATATCCTCGATTCTCCGCCCTGGCCACTCAGGATCAGATCAGAGACATCCAGCGCGAGTACCTCGATGTCTTCCAGACCTTCATCAAACATGAGCTTACCGGTAATAATGACGCAGATGAGAAAGACGGGTTTGGTCTTCCCACCCAACAATTGAGCTCTTACCCCAAAGCATACAACGCCGACCCCGATAACAGTTTGCGTCGCGTGCTTGCTCACTCCAGCATGTACTTCGAGGAGAAATTCTATTCTCCTGAGGTGTCAGACGCTCTTACCAAAGTTCTTGAGTCGTTGTGTGGCGCATTTGGCGGGAACTTTGTGGCATTCTTTATTCCTTTCTTCGATCAATGGCAACGTGAGCAAGCTCCTGCTTCGAATGCAATGATCGCTCGTGATTTGTGCGCCTACACCGTCATGAGAACTTGTCTCACAACTCTTGGTGCCTACAAGGATGCGTTCGAAACAGACTTATCAGAGTATCCTTTCGAGGACTTGTTGCAATTCGACATCGATCTTCGCCAGAAAGAAGGCGTGTGGTCTAACGCGAAAGAGGAAGGGAAGATCTCAAATCAATTCAACTCAGCGACCCTAAGGAAGATCATCGCGGACTCCCCTCTTGGCCACTGTCTCTCGACGGCGAAGAGCTCGCATCAGAATTTAACTGACACCTTGGAATTGAATCCAGGCAAGCAGAGAAAATTGCTGAGTGCGAGTATGCAAGATAGTTACGCCGCAGAACAAGACTCCAAAAGCGGTGGATACGGATTAGGACTGGCGAACGACATTACGAACATATACGCTGGTCTGATTCACACAGCTAAGCGGGACGTGACTCAGGATGTCGCCAACGTTAGTCACATCACCCAAGATACGCTCCCAACATTCAGCTCTCAATTCCATCACGAGCTTCTTTGCAGAGAACCTCCCGTACCATCGGTGAGAGAACTCAAGAGCAGCTTTGCGGGTGCAAATTCACCCGTACCTCATACTGCGAATTTCGTGACCTCGGAGAACGCTTCTGTCAGATCGATACTACAGAAGGAGATCCATACCACGGACCTTAATTCTATTCTCGACAATCTTGATTTTGGCGACGAAAGTCGAATTGTTGTTTGAGAAAAGCATTTCAAAAGTTAAGGTCCTGCATCAGATTGACCAAAGGTGACTGCTGGCGTCCGAGAGATTTTGGTTTGATGGGTTTTTGATTAATTAAAAATAGCTCAAATATATACTCAGTCATCGTCATCATCGCCTCCCAAAGCCTCAAAGGCGTTGAAAGTGTTGGTATGTTTGTCGGCCACGGTATCTCTTGGGTCCACGGCCTTAGAGGAGCCCAAATTCTTGTTGTTAGGCTTCACTTTAACGGCTGTCTCTTTCAACAGCTCTCTGAACTTGATCCTTTCGTCCGAGGCCTCCTCGGCGCCAAAAGACTTCTTAGACTTGACGGTGGTAGCCCAGCCGTCCTCGTCTACCATAGTCTCAGACTTTTTGCGCAAGTTGGGCTTAGCTGTGTTGCCCGAGCGAGACAAGCGTCTTCTGTTGAAGTGGTTGTAAGATCTTTCATTCCCGTTCTCGTCAATGTATGAGTCGCCGTTGGTGATCTTAACTTTCTTCTCGTTCGCGACGTGTTCTCTGACGGATTCCACCAAGCTGTTGAATGCTTCCAAGACGTCGGGCTTGGGGTTGTGAGCCTGCTCCCTGGCCTCCAACAATTGTTCTTCAGTGTACTTTGGCATGATCTAATGTCTGTGGTCCTGGTTGGGGTATATCGTTGGTGGAACGAAATTCTCGCCCCACTTTTGAGCCACGGACGACCCTGAAGAGTTGTATTGGCAACGCCTAGAGCTCTGATTCTACCTGGTACGATCGCTACATTCATTACAGTATAGGTTTGACTCAAGGAGTCTCGAGAAGCAGTGTCTCTCAAAAACCATCAATTTTGCTCGAGAAGCATAATAGTCGTACGCCATTCATGACTGCACATACAAAGCTTTCGCCAGCCCAAGTGTACTTCAATATTTGAAAAAGTGTAGCAACATTGTTCATAGTCACCTGCGGTTTTTTCTTCCAAATATCCAGCTTATGTGTTGCTTGTTTCGACGTTATAGTGGAGGTCACTCAATCAACCGTAGGCCTCAGTCGCAGGCATCGTGATACTCATCGCGGCATCGGCCCTAATACATAAACCATGCCCTTCACCAAATCGCTTCACAAAGTCTCCAAGAAACTTGCCAAACAGTCCTCGGGGGCTCTCCACGTCAAAGGCAGAAAGTTCAAGCAACTCAATAGAGCCACTGAGCGGGAGAACAAACTCAAATTGAAGAAACAGCAGTACGCCGAACAGAAGAACCACGAGCTACTCTTCTGGCTACACATCCAGGAGACTATCAACGAAGAGCCCGAGAAGAAGACTTTTGGTGACGATGAACTCAGGGAAATGGTGAGTGTCTACATTCACAGAAACGACGATGAGATCGCCGAAATGGAGGCAGAGAGAAGACCCGGTAGACCCATGACCAACAAGCACCAGATTATGCTTGAGAAAAGAAAGCACGACTTGCATTTGTTTGACACGGGCTTCCGGGTCCCTGACTTGAATGATGAGATCACGGTACAAAGAGTCAGAGCTTGGAACGGCACGAGTGGCTCGGTGACTTCTTGGCAGCAAAAACTCATATCCAGCAAGTGATGATGCTCATGGTCAATTCTCAATTTTTTCTTTCAATAATCCCATTACGTTAACTAATAAACTGCCGAATGGCCTCAGCTCCATAACCATCTGGCCCAGGACTTTCCTTTTACCTCCTCTGCGCTAGTAGACTTCTCGATGTCACTTGTTGACTGCAAGTCCTCAGGAAGAGGCTCTGGCAAGCCCGTGTCAGTCAAGAAGAAGTCAACGGCAAGGAGCAACAAGAAGCAGAAGCCTGATCCAAGCAAGGCTCCCTTGATGAGCTTTCTGACAATCAGCTTGGGTGTAGTCTTACTGCGACTAAGCACGAGCATGCCTTCGTTCTTTCCTCCACCGATAAGCCGCCAGTTGCGCTTCCGAAGCTTCTCGACGTTCCCTGCAAATTTGGACAAATCCGATTCAGGCAACGTTTTCAAAATTGCAAACATATCGCGAGGCACGTACGTCACGCCCAATGGGTTTTCAGCTGTAAGATATTGCTGGCCGTTTGCAGTCAAAACAAGATACTCAAGGTCAGGATCGGATCCAAGGAACATAGGAAACGAGAAACGTCTCTTGGTGTTACTGGCTGTATTGAAAAAGTTTTTCGCCTCCAACGATCTGTGACTGACGAGAGCATGCTCGCTCCATTCGAATGCTTCTTTTTGGCGCCAGAGACGTTCTTCGGCCTCATCAGAGCGTTGCTTCACTTGACGGAGATATTGCTCTACCAGTTCCTTATCGCCTAGTGGAACTTGTGGTGGTGCTTTGGCGTAAGATTCCCGGATGGACTCGGCAGTGAGATTTTTGATCGAACTCAACTCCTCCTCACTCTCATCAAACACAATCTGTTCCTCTCTCGACAACGACCCTATCTGCGATGACGTATCCAGGTCTGGGGCAAGACTGTTTGCGGGAAGAGTGGCTTTATTGTGTTTTTCGAGAAGCGCAAAAACATGGTCGATTTTGCGGTAAACTCCTTTCAGAGATTCCTGGTTGGGGCGAGACGAGATTCGCTGTTCAACCTTTTGAGCTGCCGCCACATTCAAGAGAACATTGTCGAGCACGAATGTTTCCTCGTTGTTGTACTTGAATAGTAAAGCAAGATTGCGGTAAAGTTTTCCAAACTCAAGACCTTCTGTGTTGTCCGCTTTGGAGAGCCGTGAAGCGGCCTTGAGTACATCCCAGCTTGTGCATTTCACAAAATCTGTCCCCAACTCTGCCCTGAGTGCAAGGAGTTCTTCCTGATATTCGTGCAAACTGCAGTCATCCGGGACTTGTTTGTATGCTCGACTTGGTGATGATCCAGAAATCGAGGTTTCCAGGATTTTGGAAGCTGAGGCAGATTGCAGTGGTGGAACAAGCGATAACTTGACGCGGTTCTCAAACCTGTCGAAAGCCGCCTGCGACTGTATGAGAAGATCGAGAGCAATGGTGGCTCCGCCATTCTTATCCAAGAGCTTCTCCAAGTGATACTTGAATTCGGCTAGTCTAGCTGTTGAGGAGTAGGACTCGAGAACCTCTAGCACCCTCGAGGACGAGACATTAGCAAAGTCCTCTCCCAATTTAGAGCGCAACTCCTTGACTTCAGGAATAAATGAGAACAATTCAGAAGCATCTGGGATCTGAGCGTAATACTTGACTGCCGAAATAGTCGGCAGGACTTCTAAAGATTCTGGTTTGGCTGGGGGGCTTCTAGGGGATTTTGCCGCTGCCTTCTTGGCAGCTAGTTTGGCTTCGAGAGCGTCCAATGTGGATTGCGACCGTAACACGGCATCCAAGATTTCTGTATTTCCACCGTTGAGCTCGAAGAGTTGTTTGAGGCGAGAGGCCACTTTCATGAACCGCACGATATTGGAGTTATCTATCCTTGAATCAGGGTTCGAGTTAGCGTTTCCCATGCGAACCTCATTAGAGCGTGTCTTTAGAAGCTCCAAGATGAAGTTGCTGGAGAATGAACCAAATGGTTTCTTGAGCTCGTCCTCCCGAATCACGCGTAGTTCGGGCGTGAACATGTGGATCTTGAGGTGCTCAGGGATCTGCTCATAGGTGCTCGAAGCATAGCGCCTGAAGGTTTGTGAGCGGACAATACAATACAAGGTACGCTTTGTGAAGACGTGTGATTTCATTTCCCGAATTCGAAGTGAGCAGGTTCCGTTGCGTTGGTGTAGGGGGTGTTTGAGGTTTCCAGTTATGCCCTAACTGTGGAGTCGCGATAAGCTCATGCTCATTACACCGATACGGAGATGTCCTCACAGTCCAAAGTAGACAACCATTTCGTGCAGGGCTGTGCACAAACTGGTATAAACTACAAGCTTTTTGATTCTTGTTAAGGATGCCTTGGTTCTGAGAAGCTCAAAATGTGACAAAATTATTCGGGTGAATTCAATAGCCCAATGTACCGAAACTAAGCTCCTACACTCATGCGGCGTCGCGTGTGCAGCCGGCCTCCGGCTGACATCATCGAAAAGTTCGTATGTGGTTCCGCTGGTCCACGATCACCAAGCGCAAAGAAAAAAAAAAACAATTGAAAAATGGTTTTTCTGCATTTTGATAAGCATGGCAGGAGACGAGGTACTGCTGGCGCCAAGATTAGACTTAAGCGATATAGCCTCGGTTCATAGGTGATGTAATACAGAAGGCTGCCTTAGCGAGGTGCACTCGCCCCAAAGTGGCCTGGCACCATACGTGCTAAAATTTTACCCCATTCGCAACTTAGCGACGCGGAGGTTTTGCGCTTCGGTAACAGTTGGCGGGCAGGAGTTGCTCGTGGCCGGAGATTCCTTTAACCTGCACTTCTGTCCCAAAGGCCATGCGCCCTCGCCACACCTTGTGGCGCGTGACATCAGGGCAACGGTCTCACACTACAGAAAATTACCCGTTGTCCGAAACCGGCACCTCGCAGACACTTCCGCGT
Source organism: Metschnikowia sp. yHKB443 (assembly GCA_030444905.1). Lineage (NCBI taxonomy): Eukaryota > Fungi > Ascomycota > Pichiomycetes > Serinales > Metschnikowiaceae > Metschnikowia > Metschnikowia sp. yHKB443. Next base: position 62,071 of record JALBCT010000021.1, on the reverse strand, counting down.
GTCAAGCGGCGCCGAAAAAACCTGACTCTGGTCAGCTGATGTGGTGCAAGGCTCGTAGATCAACGCAGTGCGTCGTTGGCGATGGGCAGCGGGCTTCTTTACCCGGCCGCTGCGGCGCCGTCTTTTCGCCCGTTGCCACAATGCGCCCGTGCTTATGCACTAATCTTGCCCTACATCTGCCGGCTTGTTTAACGTGCTAGATCCAGGTGTCACTGACTCGTTTCAAGATGCCCGCCTCGGCAACAAGACGATCTCATAGTGTAGATGCACCTTTGATTAATAAAGAGGCCGTTGCAGGAGAGATGCCATCAGTGCCACGACATCGGCCAGGAGCAGACCTCATTGGTTCGGGGTGCTCACTATTTTTTTTCTCGCTGCGTAGCTTGCAAGACATACAAGGCTCGGGCCCCATGTTTCTCATTCTCGATAATTTTTTTTTTTTAAACATTTTGCACTCGCGTAAGTAACGTCGTCGCCTGACGCAAGAAATTCTTTTTACTGCCAACGGGTCATGCTAGCGAGATAGGGCTTCTGGCCAGCCTCGGTAGCAGAGTCGTCTGGGTTCCAATTAGTAGGCACCTCCACAACAGCATATGTTCTGTCAAAGCATCAAGGGCCCCCAGCCCAACTACAGGGCTGAACCCTGAAAAGTCTCAGATGCCCGATGACTCCGTTGCCAAGACCTGGAACGAAAGTGGGGGGCCGTCGAGATGTGCTTCGGAAAGGGCAGTATGTTACCGAAAAAAAAAAAAAAATACCGACCCTGGCAAAAATTTTTTTTCTTTGCTTCAGGAAAAGAGCTTTCTCGGTAGCGGTCATGCACGCACACGTAGCGAAGCCCTTCATCGCGTTTCTTTAAAATTGCTTTTCCAAGATGGTGCATATTCCCCACCCACCCCAAACCATATTTCCAGGGCCCGCCTGCCAGTTATTCTTTTTCTTGCTGGCTGACCTTTGCGACTCTTCACCGTCTTCTAGTTGTCTCTCCTCACAACACACGCTACTCCGGACACCACCCAAGCGTCGTCCTGCTTATAGGGTCCTCCACGCAACTGCCAGTTAAGTCCGAACCAGATCCTCGGTCACCCGAATCTCCGAGCCCTGGCCGCCTCAGACTCGTGGTCCTGACAACCTTTTATGCCCCAGTGCAAACTCCTATAAAGGTCCGCTCCCATGAGCAGAGTCGCCTCGCCCCTCGACCTCCAGCACTCTAGCCGCCCGAGCCCGTGCGCTCTGGAGCCGGCCCGCAATGACGTACCGGCCCTCCACGTGCTTCTCGGCGAGTGTTTCCAGTACACCTTGGACAAGAACAGCTTGCCGCCCAACAAAATCGCCTACATCAACGCGTTCAGCAAGTACCTCCACGATCTGCACTGCCATGAAAACCTTGCCTTCATTATCGAGATCTTCCGCTACGAGTACTTCTTCGAGAAGTGGCTGCCTCCGGCCAGCTGCCGCATGACCAGCGACTCGTCGTTGGCCTCGCCGTGCCTCAATCTGTCGCTAGACAAGGTCATGGACGACTTGCCCCACCCGACGCTGGCCATGTCCAAGCACTTGCGCAAGCCGTCTTTCAAGAGCCGCAGTAACGTGTCGCTAGAGTCGGCCATGCCCAGCACCACCTTCGACCTTGAGTTCGACGGCCCGTTGGATCCCTCTGAGGCCTGGAAGACTTTCTCCTCGCAAAACATCCTGGACGACGACTCCGATCTGGAGCCAGACTCGCCGACTTCCGTGCTCACCGCCAACGGAGGCGACCTTCAAGCCGTGATCTGCGAACAGTGGGACTACATCATGTGGAACTTCATCCACGACCGGGCCCCGATCCAGGTCAACTTGAGCGACAAGACCTTCCGGGCCTTGATGGACAGCGACGCCATCAAAGGCACTCCGCAGAACCCCGCGGTCTTGCTCGAGGCCAAGTTGGAAGTCACCCGTCTCCTCAACGAGAACGCCTACCGGGCCTTTGTCACACTGTACCGTAACCTAGGCCACACGCATGACTCCGTCACGAGCTCGCCGTCGTCGATGGCGAAACTGTGCAATACCCACACCTTTCTTAGGAAAACCTGTCTGAACTGCTCCACGCCTTCCTCGGTGCACTCCCGAACCCACGACTCCGAGCCTGCCTGTGGCACACACACCGTCGTGGCGCCTGTGCCCAAGAAGAAGAAGTCAAAGTTCCTCCTGAACTGGCCCAGCTACAGTGCCATCGAGGTGGGCAGCCCCACCACCGCCATCAACAGTTTCATCAGCCACCTCAAGACGGGCCCCGGCTCCTCCAGCAGAAACTGCCACTCTTCCCCACAATCGCCATTATCGGGCACTCCCAGCAGAACACTGCCGTCGATGCTCGGGGAGGTCAGCATTTCCCGGCCGCAGTCTACAGTGACCTCGGACGGGCTGTCATCATCGGTGCTCGGCACTATATGGAGGAGAAAGAAGAGGTGAGATGTATTGGGCCAATAAGCTGCGCCGGGCACCAGCGCCGTGCCAGCTCAGCCTTCCCAGCGTCACCCGTGGGTTATTGCATGATCGCCTGCAAGGCGAAATTAAACAAAATTATAGATTCATAGAGATAAGCGTACATATCCGCATACACCACGCCAGACTGTAAGGCAATTTCACGTGAGTCACGAGGCTCATCTGCACACAGCTGCAGTGCTCCTCCTAACCATCTTTTTTTTTTTTTTTCGCAGGTGCCTTCCTCCACTGATTTCACACCGCGCTTGTTTGAGGCATTACTCTAATTGGCCGAGCGGCTCGCACCAGTGCACCAACGTATCTCCTAATCTCTGAAAAGTCCATCTTGACTCATCCACTCATCTCTCCATCATGCTTACTCTTCACGCCAGCAACGCTGCTCGGCGCTTGGCTCGAGTCGCACGGGTGTCAAGGTCGCCTGCTGTCTGTGGCGTTCTCCACAGCCAGACTTTTAGAGCCCTCCACTACACTCCCCCGGCCCACTCCACCCGGTCCACTGTGGTGCAGCTTTTGAACAACATCGGCTCAAAGAGAGAGGTCGAACAGTACCTCAAGTACTTCACCTCTGTGTCCTCGCAGCAGTTCGCCGTCATCAAGGTCGGCGGTGCCATCATCACCCAACAACTCCCTGAGTTGGCTTCCTGCTTGGCGTTCTTGTACCACGTCGGATTGTACCCCATCGTTTTGCATGGCACGGGCCCCCAGATCAACGAGCTTTTGGAGGTCGAAGGCGTCGAGCCCGAGTACATCGACGGGATCCGTGTCACCAACCCCAAGACCATGGAGGTGGTGAGAAAGTGTTTCTTGGAGCAGAACTTGCGTCTTGTCACTGCTCTCGAGGAGATGGGTGTGCACGCCAGACCCATCACTGCAGGCGTTTTCACCGCCGACTACTTGGACAAGGAAAAGTACCAGTTGGTGGGCAAGATCAACGGCGTGGACAAGGCCCCCGTGGAGTCCGCCATTCGCGCCGGCTACTTGCCCATCTTGACCTCGTTGGCCGAGACCCCCTCTGGCCAGCTTTTGAACGTGAACGCGGACGTGGCCGCGTCGGAGTTGGCCCGGGAGTTTGAGCCCTTGAAGATCGTCTACCTCAACGAGAAGGGTGGCCTCGTGCACGGTGAGACCGGCGAGATCATCAACGCGATCAACCTCGACGAGGAATACGAGGGCTTGATGAAAGAGCCCTGGGTGAAGTACGGAACAAAGTTGAAGATCAAGGAGATCCACGACTTGTTGCAGCACTTGCCCAGATCGTCCTCGGTGGCTATCATCGACGTCGACGACTTGCAGAAGGAGTTGTTCACCGACTCCGGTGCCGGTACTTTGATCAGAAGAGGCTACAAGTTGATTAACAGAACCAAGTTGAGCGACTTCCCCAACTCGGACTTGTTGCGTGCCGCCTTGTTGAGGGACCCCATGATCAAAAGCGGCAAGATGTCCGTCGCCTCTTACATGAAACACTTGGAGTCTGTCAGCTTCAAGTCTTACGGTGATGCGCCATTGGAGGTCTTGGCCATTGTGGTTGAGGATGCCAACGCCAATGTCTCCGTGCCCAAGCTCGACAAGTTCTTGTCCTCCAGAACCGGCTGGTTGAACAACGTCACCGACAACATCATCAACGCTATCAAGAAGGACTACAGCTCGTTGTACTGGGTCGTGAACGAAAACGACCAGAACTTGTCCTGGTACTTCTCGAAGGCCGAAGGCTCCTACGCCAAGAACGGCGAGGTGTTGTTCTGGTACGGCTTGCAGACCGACGAGGTTTCGAAGTTGATCAAGCAGTTCCACACCTCCTCCGTCGGCTCGTCCTTGTCGTCAGCCACCGACAGCGGCGTCTTCTCTGCTCCAGTCCAGAAGAGAGCGCTCCACATGTCGGCCTCCCAGAGCCAACCATTTTCGAACAGCAACCCTAACCCTCCTCTCAGAGAAGCCACCAACACCAAGCCTTCAAAGGTCGGTTTGATTGGTGCCAGAGGGTACGTTGGCCAGAACTTGATCAGCTTGATTGACCTGCACCCCCACTTTGAGTTGGCCCTTGTGTCTTCGCGTGAGTTGGAGGGCCAGAAATTGAAGGGCTACAACAAGGCTAACATTGTCTACACCAACTTGCAGACCGAGGAGCTCTTGGAGATTGAGAAAAACAACGAGATCGACGTCTGGGTGATGGCCTTGCCCAACGGTGTCTGCAAGCCGTTTGTTGACGCCATTGAGTCCGTGGAAAACTCCAAATCCAAGATCATCGACTTGTCTGCCGACTATCGTTTCGACACCACCGGCAAGTGGACGTACGGCTTGCCTGAGTTGGTGTCCAGAACCGAGATCGCCAAGGCCACCAAGATCCTGAACCCCGGCTGCTACGCCACCGCAGCCCAGGTGGCTCTTGCGCCGCTCAAGGACTACATCGCCAGCACTCCCACTGTCTTTGGTGTTTCTGGCTACTCTGGCGCAGGCACCAAGCCTTCCAAGAAGAACGACGTGGAGTACTTGAGCAACAACTTGATTCCGTACTCCTTGACCGACCACATCCACGAGAGGGAGGTGAGCACGCAGCTTGGCCACGATGTTGCCTTCATTCCCCACGTGGCCCAGTGGTTCCAGGGTATTTCCGCCACGGTGTCCATCCCCCTCAAGCCCAAGGCCTTGACCGCCAGAGACATCCGCAACATTTACCAGGAGAGATACCACAGCGAGCAGTTGATCAGCGTCAGCGGCGAGGCTCCTGTGGTGAAGGACATTTCAGGTAAGCACGGCGTGGTGGTTGGCGGTTTCGCTGTGAACTCTGGCGAGAACCGCGTGGTGATTGTCGCCACCATCGACAACTTGCTCAAGGGTGCGGCCACCCAGTGCTTGCAGAACATGAACTTGGTGCTGGGCTACGGGGAGTACGAGGGTATCCCCGACACCTTGGTCATCAGAGGGTAGGCATGCGCTCTTCCACGCTTAGTAGACTGGTGTTATGGCTCGATGCACTGCAGAGTCTGAGACACCTCAATCAACAAATTTGAGAATCTGCTCGGGTAAAAGAAAAGAAAGAGAAGTTCGGAATTAGTTTCATTAGGTGAAGACATTTGAGCCATGGCACTGCGCCTGGAGGGCTTCTACCAGTCCGCGCAGTGTAGCACTGAAATCACATTGCATCCACTACACTAGACAAAACACCACATCAATGCTTGTTCCACCAGACAATTTCGGCTTGGTGGAGCCCGGGTTCTACCGCTGCTCCAAATTGGAGGCAGACCACCTCCCGTTTCTAGAAACACTCCGCTTGAAGCTGTTGATACTCCTAGACGTTGCCAAACCTCCACGGACTCTCAAGACGTTTCTTGCCGAGAACAAGATTGAGCTTTTCAACTTGGGCGGGCTCAAGATCTCCAACCATCAGAATACCGGGACCACCGAGAAAGTGCCCATCACAGAAAAGCCAGTGCTGAAACAGGCGTCTGAGTTTGAGGACGGGTTGGACTTGGTGCTGATGAAGCACCTGGACTCAGACAAGAACGACTCGTGGATGATCATCGAGAAGAACCTTGTCGCTGCGGCGTTCGAGATCTTGCTAGATCGCACAAAGTACAGCGTGTTGTTGGTAGACTCGTCGCTGGCGTTGGTGGGCATACTACGGAAAGTCCAAAAGTGGAACTTCAACTCGATCGTCAACGAGTACAGAATCTACACGGGCAACTCGAGCAAAAGCAGCTACAACGTTGAAGTCTTTCTCGAGCTCATCCAGCCCGAGCTTATACCCCACGAGTTGGACCATGCACTCCGCAAACGTGACGAGTCCTCCGAGAACCTGGCCGGCCGGTCTCAGAGTCTAAGTGTCCACAAGCACGCGTCCCTGCTAGCCCTGCCCCGCACGATCTTCAAAGGCTCCTACTTCCCACCGCAGATGCAGGTATCTCGGTCCCAGTCCGAAGAGGGTACCCCCGTCGCCGACGACGACGAAAGCGCATGTATCGAGGACTACGAAGACGACATGGACGACGACATGCTTTCGGCGTCCCCTCAGATTCCAGCCAACTTGTTGCGCTTGGTGGAGCAGAGGAAAACAGACGGCGACCCGTCACCTGGCACCTCCCCAGACAGCAAGAAGAGCAGCCGGATGGGTAGTCGGAGCGGCAGCATGGACCTGACCAACGCGGTGGGGTCCATGCAGCGGCGCAAGTCGTCGGTCGACTCGCGGTACATCCGAGCCAACAACAACCGGTTCCGAGACACCCAGCGCCTGTCGATGTCCTTTTCACCGCGGCGGGCATCGATCGACGCCAGTCTCAAGCAGCTCCGGGTCGAGAGGGAGAGATTGCTGGCGGAGGAAACCAAGCGCCTCAAACAGCAGTACTACCAGAGCTACTACCAGCCGTACGGCGAGCATGCTACTCGGTTTAATGTGATCAAGCTCCGGATCCCGGCGGAACACAACCTCGTGCCATGGTTTGTACGGGGGCGTGACTTCTGGCAGTCGCGGTTCGGCACGGAAGAAGAGAGGCAGACTTAGAGTGAAGCGTTCTAGGTATTAATGATTACACATTTTTGCCGAGACGAGCCACGAACCGGCGTGCCCGTCTAACAAGGCCCGGCGCTCATCTACCCCAATTGGCTCGCGACGAGCTGCTGGGATCCAGCGACCCGTTCACCACCCGGTCCCGAAGCCGCAGGCTCGACGAGGTGGTGCGTGATGTCACCGACGTGGACGGCAGCAGCTGCACGGTATAGCCTGACCCAGGTACTGACTGCTGCCTTGTCTTGTTGTACATTGCCTGCAAGCGGGAGTTTGAGCGGCGGGCCGTGGGCCGCTCCTCGCTGGCGGAATCTGCTGCAGAGCTCAGGCGACTGTGGGACGCCATCTGCTGGGGACTCGTGCTCAGACGCAGGTCTGCTGAGTTGTACGACGCTCTCACGGGCTGGAACTGCGAGCTGCCCCCGGAGTGGCGGGCGCTGCTGTACGGCAGCTGTCTACTTGTTGCGCTGGCGTTCTTGACGCCCAACCACTCGGGGTACGGCTCGCCGTTGGCGTCGAAGAACTTCACGAATGCCTTGTGTATCAAGGTGTCCTCGTCGGTGCTGCCATCCTTGTCTGCGCTGCGGGGGAGGGAGTTTGAGACTGAGAGGCTAGAGAATTTCGAATTGATCTTCTCAATGAAGGATTTGCCGGGCGCGGCGTTGGGCTGGAACTGGCTCATGTCGTGGTCGGTTGCGAGGTGACGTGGGTGGAGCGGCTCGAGGTATGTATGTGGTGTACGGGTTCAGCAGAGGACAAGAATAGGACAAGAATAGAGGACCACCGAGATTACGCCTCTGATGGAGCTGAAGAAGGCGGGTGAAGATGAAGGAAAGGAGCAGGCGAATAAAAAAAGAGTAGTTAATTAGATCTCCGAATCTTTCAGCGGTTGCATGTGGCGTCGCTAGTGGCTATTAGTGGCCACTCCATGGGTTACATCCTGGCCAATTCTCCAAATCAATACAAGATACACCAGATCAGTCTCCAAGCAGCATGATCAACAAAATTTCATGAGTAGTTTTCTTGATTCTCTTCCTGATTCACCTCTTGACCTGGTCTATGATGGCGAACTCAGCCGCATGGGCTTTTCCGCACCCGAAAAAACCAGGGCATCGCACTTGGTCCGACTTTTCTCCACAGAACTACACCCAAAGGCCCCATGCTCTCCTTACAAAGAGCCTTGTGCCGTGCGCCTGTGCGCCTCTCCACGCCGTGGATGGCGGCTGCCTTGAAGCGCTACAGCACGCAGCCCGATGTCACTACCCTGGACAAGAAAAGCCTCTACGAAGTCATGGGCAAAGAGTCCGTGACGCTCCAGGAGTTCGAGTCGAGCCCGGTGTTCAACAGTGGCCTCCAGAAAGCCGTGAAGTCGTTGAACTTCAGCGAGTTCACGCCGGTGCAGCAGAGCACAATTCTCCCCTTCTTGGAGGAGGAAGGACTCGTGTGCCGAGCCAAAACGGGAACGGGTAAGACGCTCAGTTTCGTGATCCCGCTCCTCCAACACTGTATGACCACGCTCGGCAAGGCGAACAGCAGACGCAGGAACGTTGCGTGCCTTGTCATTGCCCCCACCAGAGACTTGGCGCTGCAGATCCACCAGGACTTCAGAAAGCTCATCACGAACAACCAGCAGTTGAAGCTGAAGCTCGAGGCCCGCCTCTGGTGCGGCGGTATGTCCTCGGGCGGCCGGGGCTCGTATGACGTGCCCCAGATCATCGTGGGCACGCCCGGCCGGATCTTGGCCAACTTGAACGACCGCAGATACTCTCTGCACTTCACGCAGTTGCAGTACCGTGTCTACGACGAGGCCGACCGTCTTTTGGACCAGGGCTTCGAGGAGGAGTTGAACGCGATCGATGAGAGACTCCAGGAGCTTCGTCTGGGCTCAAACGCTGCGCCGCTTCGCAACTTTTTGTTCAGTGCTACCATCGACCAGCGCGTGAAGGACTTTGCCCGCGTCCACATTGGCGACGAGTACAAGTACATTGACTGCGTTGACGACTCCGTTGCTGACTCGCACGCCCACATCGAGCAGCGTCTCGTCAAGACCCGCTCCTTGCAAGAGTCCCACGTTGCCGCTGTGTCTGATATCCTTGAGAAGATCGAGGAGCCCAACTACAAGGCCATTTTCTTTCTCCCCACCGTGACCGGTGTCAACTTCATGTACAACTGCATCAGGAAGTTGCTCCCCAGAAACTTCCCTCACGCCTGGCAGTTGACCGGCAAGATGACCCAGAACGCCAGAGACAGAACAACCCGGGCCTTCAAGAGCACCAACCGTGGTATCTTGGTGTGCACCGACGTTGCCGCCAGAGGCTTGGACTTCAAGGGTGTCTCCGACGTCATCCAGATCAGTCCTGCGCAGCAGATCAACGACTACATCCACAAGATCGGTAGAACAGGCCGTGCGGGCGCGTCCGGAAAGGCCACGACCTACCTTTCTGAGGCCGAGATGCCGTTCAAGAAGGCCTTGTATGCCCAGAAGAACATTGAGTTCTCCTCCGAGACGACCTATACTCCTAAGGAAGAGGACATGACTTTGTTCGAGAGAGCGGCACCATACCCTGAGGACATTGAGGAGTACATGAGATCTCTCCTTGGCTTCCTCGGCCTGGTTTGTGACCCCTACAAGATCGACAAGTACGTGCTCTTCCGTGACATGGTTGATTTGCAGAGACACCTCATCAAGGACGAGGAGTTCAAGCCCTTCTTGTCCACAAGACTATTCAACCAGTTAGGCTTGCCGGCCGCCCTTGTGCCCGACTACTTCACCGTTGACAAGCCTGACTTGTTGAAGAGACGCAAACCCTCGTCTCTGTACTCCCGTGATAGACAGCTGAAGTACAACCGCTTCGCTAACAACCTGCGTGGCAATGACCGCTACGGAGACCGCTCGAACAATCGGTACGGCAGCCGCAACAACAACCGGGATTACGACAACAACAGTCGCGGTTACGACAACAACAGCCGTGGTTACGACAACTATAGCCGCAACGATCGCCTGAGCAGAAATGGAGGTAACAACTACAGCAACAGCAGCGATCGTTTCTCGAACGACCGCAGAGACCGCAAGTCGAACTACAGCCGTTCCAACCGCGACGATAACAAATCGTGGAACCGTCAAAAGTATGACGACTACTAATTCAAGCCCACCGGCAGGGGTTATGGGGTCACGAACAGTCGTGACGCCGGAGGACGAGGGACCTGGCCTGCTCCCTATCCATAGTATATAACAGAGGCCGTTACAGGTATATATAGCTCCATAGAATATCCGTTTATTCGTTTACAGATTGGTTCGTATCAAGTTTAGTGGTTCTTTTTCCTCTTGTGTTTATGCCGGGTATGTGTGACGGCCAGCCCGTCCATCACTGTGCCAGGATTGGAGGTTGGTTTGTGTTTTTCTATGATAGCCCCTGCCATCGAGAGCTGCTTGCTTATGAGAATGTAAGCGACCAAGACTAGAATTATGATTGTGTCCACAAAAAGCACCTTTTCCAGAAAGGCGAGATTAGCTTTCAATGAGTCTGAGATGAGCCGGAGATTCTTGAGAGAGGTTTCAGTTTGCTTCAAGGTGGTGCTGACCGAGAATTGGGCTTCGTTCTTGATGGCATCGATGGAGTTTTCGAGGAATGTGATCTGAGAACTGAGAGTGGCATTGAACTGCAGAAGCAACCCCTCGAATCTTCTGGCGTGCTTCTTTTCAAGACTTGAAAAGGCATCAGATAGTAGCTTACTCTGTTCCTCGACGTAAAGCAACGACAACGACGCATTAAGTTCCAATAGCGAGAGACGCTTCACGATGTTCTGGAAGATGGACTCTTGGGTGACTTTCGTCGAGCTTGATTCGATCGTGGTTGATGTGTCATTATCCTGCGGGAGAACCACTTCGCAAAAGTCGGAGGTCTGGTTATGGCCTTTCAAAAATTCAGCGAGCGTGAGATATGGCGGAATCACTTTGCATCCGTCGTCGTCATCAACCTCCAGTGAAGTCTTGTTCTCAGTCTTGACAGACTGGGCCGCCGGGACAGCGGATGACGCTGTAGAGTCTGCCTCCAGTTTGGTGTTCTTGAACTGCTCCATCATGGTCGTTCCATGGACTCTCACCAAAGAAATTGGGCAGTAGAACTCCTCGCCATAGTGGCTGAGGATCTCAATCTTGAGGTACCTCGCCCAGATCAACGGGTTTTCAATTTCAAACGTCTGAATGTCACGTATGTTCTGTGCCTCGAATTGGCCAAGCTCGTTCCAGCCATCTGTGACGGGGAACCGATCTGAGACAGAGAAGCGAACCGAACGGAACATGGAGCTGAAGAGCTCGAAATTACCCAACACAACAGACTCGACCAAGATGTCCTGGCAGAGCTCGATGACGACAAACTTGTTGCTGGAGGAACACTTGTTGAGAAGGTACGAGTCTTTGACCTCTGTCAAAATGGCCATGGCGCCCTTGGCGTCGCTATTGGTTTTCACCACAGTCGCTGCACAGTCAACCGAGGCGTAATTAAAGCGGTCTTTGTAGGTTCTTCCCGGCTCATCTATGGAGTCGTTGAGGGCCTTGTCCAGGATATTGCGAGCTTGCACCTGAGTATTGAGAGCGACGTCGCTGGCTTTCAGCAACGAGGCACTGGCCGAGCTTTTCTGCTTGACGGCGTTTTCCTTCATTTTCTTCCACTCCTCAAATGACATGAAGCGGTTTTCTTCGACAAGCGGGTCGTCTCTCGAGAGGTTTGCCGGGCTCTGGTCGGTGTGGTCCGTGAGGTTTGCGAACAACAATTCAGACAAGCCGTTGGGCCAGAGACGAGGCGATAACAGCGGGACTGGTTTCGTTGATGTTGCTGGAATGCCTTCTGGGGGTGCCGGACTCATTTTCAGAAGGGAGATGCGGTGTTTCGTGGAGACGGTTTCGTAGGTCACCGTGTTACCTGGCTCATTGATCTGCAGTAGCATGCTGGAAAACGACTCGAATTTAGACAGGTTGGAGCATGGCGCCGGGACCTCGCTGGTTCCGGCTATGGATTCGGCAGTGTGGCTTGATACTAGCGATCTTTGATTGTCTTGCAGAACTTGGAAGCTCGATGCAGTCGGGGCAAGGGTGTTGAGTTGGTCAGCATTTGAAGTAAGAAGGAGCGTTAGAAGCACCAGGGCTAGTGAGAGGAGAGCCAGGTGCCACATGCCGAGCCTGTGCCTTATACCAGAACAGCCAACGTACGCTCTTCTGGATTTTGGCAGGCAGCGAAAAGCCTTGTGGGTGTGACCGTGTGCCTTGAAGTGGTCTGGAGTATGAAGACTGTAGCCTCGGGTCCGCGCTTGGGGAGCCCTCGATGCATGGCGACTCATTTCCGCCAGCAAAGGGTTCAAAGACTTTGGGAAGTTTGAAGCTGTGATTTGATCAGCGTGTGTGCTTGCCTCTGTGAATTCCGAATTTCCAAGTGTCCTGATCAGGATTGTCCTTAATCATCAATCAGCATATTAGCAGAAGGCTAGAAGCTAGGCAGATGATGCTGTGAGACGGATACTAAGTCGGAGACTTGGATAGCTTTAGTTTGAGGTTCTAGTTTCTGAAGTTACTGGGATCTGCCCAAATGTGTTGGACAATGTCATAAACGGCAATGCCGCCTTCTCACAATGGAGCTATATGACGCTCATACACATGCAAATCGCAGCCTACATAGCACGGAAAAGCACGAGAAGAAAATCTTCTCTTCATGAGCGACCGGGCTCCTACCTACCCCTACTTCTTCCTCTTCATGTCCCTCTCATTGGCCGACGGAGCCAGAATCAACCATGGGCCCAACCCAATGATGAGTGCGCGAAGATCGCCATACGAAAACGCATATAAGGCTCTTGCCCCGCACAGATTGACCCCAGAACATGGTCAAGACGCTTTCATTGGGACTCAAGTCCGACAACACGGCCCTCAAGCGGCCCAAGGAACTATTCAGTTTCAGCAGAAAGCCCGACGGGCTGTGGCAGAGCGATGAGCAGGAGTCCAAGCTGGAGGACTTGGCCTACTTCTACCTTCCCGACGCGCTGGTTGACTCTCAGTACGATCTTTCCGGCGGCATCAAGAACTTCAAGCTGATCTCCGATGAGGATAATGTGGCGAACTTCCCTGCGTATCTAGATGCGATTGTCAAGCACGAGCAGAAGCAGGGCAAGAAGACCAAGGCGGACATCATCACGTTCCGAGGCATCATGACCAAGATCCTTCTGTTGCCTTACAAGCTTGATGAAGGCGTGCACTTGCAGATTCTCACGTACGACGGGCAGATCTTCATCCGAAACGACGACGAGCGGCTGTTGAAAGAGCGAGCGGCGGATAAACAGAAGTTGCAGTCCAACCCCACCAAGGCGAAGCACATGGAAACCTGCGAGTACGCCGGGTACAAGTTCGAGACGTTGGCGACGCTCCCAAAGCCGTGGGCCGAGTGCACACGGACGATGATCGAAAACCGCCACAAGAAGGTGGTGAGCAACTACGGGCAGTACATCAGCGTGGTGCTGTCGGGCATGGGCAAGGTGAGGACGCTTTTGGCTGGCGAGGTGGACTGTGTGTGGGACTATGTGCCCGAAGGCAAGGGCGACGTGCTCCCGCACTACGTGGAGTTGAAGACGTCCCGCAAGATCGACACGCCGCAGCAGGCCCAGCAGTTTGAGAAGAAGCTCTTCCGGACGTGGGCGCAGTGTTTCTTGTTGGGCATCCAGCGCATCGTGTACGGGTTCCGGGACGACAACTACATCTTGCGCAACGTGGAGGTGTACAACACGGGGGAGCCGCCGGTGTTTTTCAAGAACGAGGCGTTGCCCCGGGGCAGCAGCCCGCCGGTGAATTGCATGGCGGCGTTGCAGTGGTATGGCGCGGCGTTGAACTGGATAGTGGAGAACGTCGACACCAGCAGCGAGCGGGCGTACCGGCTAGACTACGAGCCGGGCTCGGGCGGGTTTGTGCTAACCGAGAGCGACGAGGGGCCGAAGTGGCGCGATGGGGTGATTTTGTCTGAAGCGTTCATGCTGTGGAGGGAAACCTTGGCGACCGCCAGCTGAGGTCGCGAGGCAGGGCAGTTGTGGGGCCGGGCAGAGGACTACTAATTAGGCGGGGCAAGACTACAAGGGTGGCGTGCAATTGGCGGGCCGCAGGACAGGCCGGGTGGCGTTGGGCGCCGTGATACACTTTTAGGGCCAAAAAAAAATGAATTGTAGTGCTATGCCCACTATGGTGGTCTCGCCCGTGGACCAGTTCATACCGTGGACCCAGCCTCACTAAGCGAGGCGCCGGAGATATCGGTCTGGGCCCCAGCACATGGAAGTGAGACATGCGCCGCATGCCGCGGCTGACACCCACCCACGAGGGGACCCGTTAACTTTAGTCTAGAGCTTAGTGCTGACACACTATTCCGAGGTAGTCAGCAGAATACCGTCAGCAATGTGACAACTAGATGTTTTGCCTGCAATATCGGTGTTGTAAAATAATTTCTGAAGAGACTAAATAAAAATTCGTCTCTGCCGAAAAGCAATAAACGAGCTGGTCGTGAGCCCAGGGCAACTGGCTTGGCCGAAGGCAAGGCCTACGTCAGATGTATTCTGTTGCGGGTCCGTGGCTGGGCCCTGAGATGCGGTCTCGAGGCCGAAATTCCAAACACTTCCACCAGCCAAGATGTGTCTGGCCCCTGGCTGAGGGGTAAGCAAAACAAAAAAAGAATTGCCAGATCTGTTTCACCCAAAAGCCACCCTTTGTTTTGCCCTTGCGCAGCCACCGCTGGGTCTTTGTCTGCAACGGCATGGGTTGCGTGAGTAAGCCGCGGCTCCCCATTGGTGCGGCCGGCTTACTAACAGCACGGGTCTCGAAGACCCCGCAATCCAGAGGCTGACCTGAACATAACCTTCGGGCCAGCAATATATAATCCCCACGATCCTGCTTTCGCCAAAGCTTAATTTTTTTCCCATCCCACTACTCACTTCTCCACCGCATCCTCTTTTCCAGAGCACAATACCCTCACCGCCAAACACACCCCACACAATGGCTCCAACATACACCAACTCCAACGGGTGCCCCATCCCCGACCCCTTTGCCTCCCAGAGAGTCGGCAAGCACGGGCCCTTGTTGATGCAGGACTTCAACTTGATTGACTCCCTTGCCCACTTCGACAGAGAGAGAATCCCCGAGCGTGTTGTGCACGCCAAGGGCTCCGGTGCCTACGGTTACTTTGAGGTCACCGACGACATCACCGACATTTGCTCGTCCGCGTTCTTGGACACTGTCGGCAAGAAGACCAAGTTGTTCACCCGGTTCTCGACCGTCGGTGGCGAGTCCGGCTCCCCCGATGCGGCCCGTGACCCCAGAGGCTTTGCCGTCAAGTTGTACACCGAGGAGGGCAACTTGGACCTTGTGTACAACAACACCCCTGTGTTCTTCATCAGAGACCCCACGAAGTTCCCCCACTTCATCCACACCCAGAAGAGAAACCCCGAGACCCACTTGAAGGACGCCAACATGTTCTGGGACTACTTGGTCAACAACGAGGAGTCCATCCACCAGGTGATGATCTTGTTCTCCGACCGTGGTACCCCCGCTTCCTACAGAGAGATGAACGGTTACTCGGGCCACACCTACAAGTGGTCGACCAAGAACGGCGACTGGCACTACGTCCAGGTCCACTTCATCAGTGACCAGGGTATCCGCACCTTGACCAACGAGGAGGCTGGCGAGATGGCCGGCGCCAACCCCGACCACGCCCAGGAGGACTTGTTCAAGGAAATCGCCAAGGGCAACTACCCTTCGTGGACGTGCTACATCCAGACGATGACCCCCGAGCAGGCCAAGGCCGCCGACTTCTCGGTGTTCGACTTGACCAAGGTCTGGCCCCACAAGGAGTACCCCATGAGAAGATTCGGCAAGCTTGTGCTCAACGAGAACCCCAAGAACTACTTTGCCGAGGTTGAGCAGGCCGCCTTCTCGCCCGCCCACAGCGTTCCATACATGGAGCCCTCTGCCGACCCCGTGTTGCAGTCGAGATTGTTCTCGTACGCCGACACCCACAGACACAGATTGGGTGTCAACTACACGCAGATCCCTGTCAACTGCCCCATCTCCGGTAACGTGTTCAACCCCCACATGAGAGACGGCGCCATGCAGGTGAACGGCAACTTGGGCAGCACGCCCAACTACTTCTCGTCGACGCACTCCTTCGGCACCAGAGACTTCAAGTTGCAGGAGGACCAGGAGGTCTGGGAGGGTTCTGCGTGCCCCTTCCACTGGAAGGCCACTGACGGCGAGTTCAAGCAGGCGCAGGCGTTGTACAAGACCTTGGCCAGATACGAGAACCAGCAGAAGAACTTGGCCCACAACGTGGCTGCACACGCGTCTGCCGCGGACGTGTCTGTCCAGGACAGAGTGGTGAAGTACTTCTCCAAGGTCAGCCAGGAGTTGGGCGACAACATCCAGAAGGAGCTCTTGGAGTTGCGCAAGTGAGTCATGTCATTAATGTATGTATAGTTTGAAATGAACAGGTATGCCCCCATGAGAGCTGGTAGCCCAACTGAAGGATTTCTACAGTCGCCTCCTTACTTAATCGTTAACGTCTATTGGCTATAGCTTGGTGGTGTTGCACGAAGGGCACTCGCAGCCGGAGCCGCATTTGCAGATGGAGCTGGACCCCAGGCCGCAGCAGGCCTGGGCTTTCTTGGTGGCGGCAGCCGTGGGGTTTTGCACGATTTGGGCGGTAGCTTTTTTCAGGGAGCAGCACGACATGGAGATGGGGTCTGGCGGGCCACAGGGGATGCCCGGCGTATTTATTGGGGTAGCGCGATGGACCCGGAAACAAGTGCCCGATGCGGTATCCTGATGCGTGGGGAATCGCGCCCCCGGAAACCCTGGCTAGAAGATAAGAAAAACCACGGAACGTGATCTGTGTCGCGTGACCGACGGCAGAGGCCGAGACACGGCTGGCCAGGGGTGTCACCAGGCGTGCTGTATGTCGGAATGTTGCGTGGGCCACGAGGCTTGAGATTCTGGCTCGTAAAGCAGGCCCGGCTGGAGAGGGCTTCAGTGCGCGGGCGGGCGAATTGCCAGATCGGGTAAAGAGCCTGATGGGCCGGATCCAGCGCCTGCATTCGGCTGGGCCCATTTTCTTTGGAGCGGTTGCTCCGCCCGATTTCGGTCGAGCAGCGTTGTTATTCTGGAGTAGGTTTGAGTTCCATTACCTCATGGAACAGTTTGGGAAGTGCGCAGCCGTGGAGGCGCCTGAGTAAAGAATCGAGGCTCAGAACATTCACATTCAGCCGGACGGCCGGTATTTTTAGCGCTCTCCAAAAAAGCCTATCTGGGCCCCACGAGGCGCCCGAAGTTAGTGCCAGATTGTGCTAGTCGGCTCAGACAAGAACTCGGCCGCCCTGGGCCCGGCTTTTTTCGCCCGCCGCCGAATTCCACTAATTTGCTCACAGCGAGGGCCCGGGTTGGAGGCCCCACGAACCCTGCACCCAGGCCAAATGTTCTCCTGCGACAGCGAGTAGGACCCCGCGTTCCCCTTTTCTAAAGCCTGTCATCGCGCACCAGCATCGCTACTTCTGGCACATAGCGTCGGCCGCAATCAGTGAATGACGTCGAGTGATTGCAGAGCTTGCTTTTACAACGAGTGCAAAACTCGGTCCAGGGTTCCGATTTACACCAAAAAAAGACGAGGTACCGGGCCGTCAAAGCCAGTTGGCATCCTACAAAGAAAAACACCCTAAGCACCGGGGCCAATCAGCCTGCCGCGGCGGTGTCGCCCGAGCCGCGCAGCATGCCGGGTTTAAATGCTCGCTTGCACTGCCATGGGCCCTTTACGTCAGTGCTGGCTTTGGCTGCGTCAAATCATACAGGGCAGCAAGTGCTCCGGAAGCGGCCGCCAAAGTATATAAAAGGCCGCCCACGGCCTTCCTCTGAACTCTACCTTCCTCAACACCCACAACACAAATAACAAAAATGGTCAACGCAATTGCATTCGCTGTCAGTGACGTCGTCTCCGACCTCACCTCTCTTGTCGCTACCGCCTCCTCGGGCGCCGAGGCCTTGGCCTCCAGTGCGACCAGCATGAACATGGCCTCCGACTCCACCATGGTGATGTCCTCGGCAATGGCCTCTTCTGCCCTGGGCTCCGAGTCCATGGCCTCGGACATGGCCATGTCTTCCGATGCGTCGGGCTCTTCGGCCAGCGCCGAGTCCACGTCGTCTTCGTCGTCCTCGTCCTCGTCCTCGTCTTCCTCTGACGCTGGTTCGTTGAACTACGGCAGCATGAAGAAGAGCGCCGCGGTCGCCGCTTTGGTCGGCTTCTCGTTCGTGTTCTCCATTTTGTAAGTAGCTAGAAAATATCACGAGTTAAATGAGAAAATCAGCTGTAGTGAATTGTCGGCAATGTCGATAAGCTATTAAGTATCACCTCTATTACCCTGCACTGCCGCGCGCTCATCTCTCAGCCATGTCTCTAGACCGGCCGGCAAGACTACAAGTCAACCCCGACACCATCACAGATGACGACAAGCCGCCGCAAACGGGCCACACGTTCAACGTCTGGTTCTTGAACTGGGCAGGCGGCGACCTGTCCGCCCGCAACTCCGTGCAGCTGAAGTTCCGCGTTAACATCCAGCAGGACACAGGCTACACCAGAGGCGTGGACGGCAAGAGCCCGTTGTGTATATTTTTCGCCAAGGGCTCGTGTTACAAAGGCGAAAAGTGCCCCTTACTCCATCGTCTCCCGAGGTTGGGCGACGCCAGAATACCAACACAGGACTGTTTCGGCAGAGACAAGACAGCTGACTACAGAGATGACATGGGCGGCGTAGGCCTGTTGGCCAAGGTCAACAGAAGCTTGTTTGTCGGCGGCATCAACATCAAGGACAACACTCACGACGTTGTCTCCCAGCAGTTTTCTGAGTTTGGCCAGATCGACAAGGTCCGCGTGCTTCCAAGCAAAAAGTGTGCCTTTGTCAGCTTCCGCACAGAGGCAGAGGCCCAGTTCGCCAAGGAAGCCATGGACGCCCAGTCTTTGGACGGCAAGGACGTCATTAGCGTGAAGTGGGCAAACGACGACCCAAATCCGAACGCGCTTCTGCTGGCCACTCAGGACATGGAGGAGTTGGCCATGGCCACTGTGAAGCGGCTTTTGGAGTCCCAAGACTCGGATGAAACCGCCCAGAAACGCACAAAGACACATAGTGGACCCGATGATGAGCATACAGGCCCAGTGACCCCGGCAGAGTCGGACCCAGAGACACGGGGAGCTCAAGGCTCGAAAAGTTTCTTTGGGGAGCATCGCCTCAAGACCTTGAAGGCGCTCAAACTCAAGGTCCAACCACCCCCACACCAAAAAAGCTCGCTCCAGCTCGTGAGTCAATACGGCAGCGATAGCGAACCGGAGTAGTCTATTGCATCCACTCGGGCACCGCATGGCGACCCCGCTTCAAGAACTTTTTCAACTCGGGGATTGTGTCTCTGTCGCCCTCGTCGAGGAAAGTGACGCTTTCGCCGCTTTTGCCGGCACGACCAGTACGCCCAATTCGATGGATGTACTCCTCGAACTTGTTGCTCATCTGGTAATTGACCACCAACGAAACATGTGGCACGTCAAGGCCTCGAGCAGCGACATCCGTGGCTATGAGCACCGAACTCTCCTTGGATCTGAAGCTTGCAATGGCGTGTTCCCTCGCTTCCTGGCTTTTAGAGCCATGTAGCGTGGCGATATTGCGGAAATCTTTGTCGCTCAACACGTCCGCTAACAGCTCAACGACACGCTTATAGTTGGCAAAGATAATGACAGAAAACTGTTCCCTGGACTTGTGGTCTTGAAGGATCTTGACAAGTTTAGCCACACGGGCGCTGTCCAATTCCTGCCGGTCGGGAAGAGGTGGGCCCCAGAACTCGAAGTTCTGCTTGATGCTGTCAACAATCTCATTCGGATTGCCCACTGTGAGATGCACGGGGTTATCGAGATATTGTTTCGAGATGGTCTCGATTGCTGGTGTTATGGTGGCAGTGAACATTAAAGTAGTGCGTTTCGAGACTGAAAAGATTCTACCATCCAAGGTTTTGCGTAGCTGGTCTTCTGCAGGGAGGAACAGAAGAATTTGCTGTAGCGACTTCTCAAAGCCCATGTCGATCATCTTGTCTGCCTCATCTAGAGTAAGATGGTAGCACTTCAGAAGGTTGATGATTCCTCGCTCAAGAGAATCGACCAACCGGCCAGGGGCAGCAACGACAATGTGGACACCGCTCCGCAACGAGTGTATAGTCTCCTCGTACTGGTGGCCACCAATGATGCACACAACGCTGAAGCCTAGAAGTTTGGTGAACTTCTCTGCCTCTTTGGTGATCTGGAGAGCCAACTCTCGGGTTGGAGCAAGTATCAACCCCAACGCTCGGTTGTTGTTCTCGTCGAGATTGTGCTCCGTCTCCAAGTATGCTTTCTCGATCCCCATGAGGTATGTCAACAAGGGAAGCAAGTAAGCCAACGTTTTACCCGAGCCTGTCTCAGCTATTCCCACCATGTCCCTGTGCCTGAGTGCAAGGGGGACAGCCGCTCTTTGGATTGGTGTGGGCTCCTTGAAGCGTAGCTTCTTTTGAAGAATGTCAACGAGCAGTACTGGTAGCATTTCTTCCTCGGGCCAGGCTCTGAGCGGGAAGCCGACGTCCTGTCCTTTGACAAAGATGCTGAACTCGTCGTTGAATATTCTCCAGTCACGTGGGGTCATTTCCTCCCGCCGCTTCTCCGACCAGTGTCTCAGCCCAACAACAGTATCTTGAACTGTCTCGGGCTCCAACGTCACCAATGGCTGATAAGCCTGCGATGTGTCGTCGGTCGCGTCCCAGTCAAAGACGTATTTTCCTTGTGTCTTTGCTTTCTTCCCATTGGGCACATGGACCTCAGTTGGTTCGGATGTATCAGTGGTTTGTGGGGTCAGTAGAGACGGCTTAGGGCGAGGAGAAGGCTCAGCACCGATTGCTTCAGCCTTACGCTTATTTCGACTCTTCCGGGATATAAACTTTGGCCTGGACTCCTCGAGGCCCGACCGTAGCAAGTCCTCCGCAGATACAGGTCTAGACATCACTTCAGCTATAGTATTGGAACATCGCGAAAGATGCGATGATGATCCGAAAGATAACTAGTGTCTCAGAATGCATGTAGAGTCGTCGGGATATACAAAGACTGGAATTTACTGAGTAAGATAAACAGCGGCTCCTTTGAATCTTAACCTTCGTCAATCTGCTACGCCTGTTTTGCTCATGATTTGTTCTCCAGGTCAAGGATATACCAGAGGCTGTAGTGATTGACATAGATGCGTTAAGTTGACTTACTCAATAGCACGGAATGATGCTTTAATTTTTAAGTTTAAAAAGTACTTTTCGTCTAAGAAGCATTCGTCCCTCATTGATGCCGCTACTCACCTTTGAAGGTTGAAAGCAAGCTCTACAAGGTTTTGTTTGAGCGCTGGCACTAACCTACGCCTTCCGGGGAACAATTTTGCCCCATGTGCGAGGCTGCCATCACAATTTGTCCGAATTCATGCCTCAACTAAATTCATTAGCTAGCATTTTACAGCTGAAGCGGACGACACTCTGACCCAGTAAGGGGATGCACGTGACCTCAACCTGTCAGCAGTCGTGCGCGGCCCCGCCGTGTCGAGAAATTTTCAAGCTTCTACCCTCACCAACCATAATAGAATGCCAATTGACCAGGAGAAATTAGCTAAATTGCAGAAGGCAGGCCCCAGAAAGGTCGGTGGTGCCAGAGTCAAGGCCAAGAAGGTCAAGTCCGAGGCCGACGACGTCAAGTTGATGGAGACCTTGGGCAAGTTGAAGGCCACAAAGGTGGAGAACGTCCAGGAAGCCAACTTCTTCAAGGAGGACGGCAAGGTCTTGCACTTCCCTAGAGTCGGTGTCCAGGCTGCTTCTGCCTCCAACACCTTTGCCTTCACTGGCTACCCCCAGGAGAAGGAGATCACGCAGTTGATCCCCAACATCTTGCCCCACTTGGGCAGCGAGAACTTGGAGGTGTTGAGAAAGTTGGCCGAGCAGATCCAGGCCGGCAAGACCCCATTGGACCCAAGCGCAGCTGGTGCTGCCGAGGAGGACATCCCTGAGTTGGTGGAGGGCGAGAAGTTCGACGACGTCGAGTAGAGTTGTACATACCCAATCCCAATGCACGTCGAAACACGATTTGGAGTGCGTAGACCAGACTAAATAGGTGCTTATTGATGCGTATGATCCAGACGCATCATTGGTGTGCAAAGCAGATATCCTGTATTCTGATGTCCGATAAGAGAACAAGTCTATAAGAGGAAGCCTTTTGCGTCTCGGGCTTCTTTGATTACGTAGCGTAGTCTCCGGTGTTGTAGATGGAGATGTCGCTCTCGGCCTTCACGTCCACAAGGTCTGCCGAATCGATGCAAGCATCCACGCTCATCCCGTGGATCGAGCGTTCTTGGATGCGCTGGTTCTGGGCACGGATCTGCTCCAATTCCTGAAGGTAGTTGTCCTCCACACCCGTAATATACTTGCCGGTGAAGACACCCACCTCGAATGTCAGGGTCTTTGTGCTCTTGCAGCAGTCGATCAAGTCTTCCAAGTCCTGGTAGAAGACCTTGTCTGCGCCAATGGCCTCGGCAATCTCATCCTCACTGCGGTTGAAACCAACAAGGGCCTTGGTATCGGCCAAGTCAATGCCGTAGATGTGGTTGTAGCGGATAGGTGGGGCGCACGAGGCCAAGAACACCTTCTTGGCGCCAGCCTCACGGGCCATGATGACAATCTCTTTCGAGGTGGTGCCTCTGACGATGGAGTCGTCCACGAGCAATACGTTGCGGCCTTTGAACTCGGACTCCATGGCGTTCAACTTACGGCGCACACTCAGGCGACGCTCTTGCTGGTTGGGCATGATGAAGGTGCGGCCAATGTATCTGTTCTTGACAAAACCCTCACGGTAAGGCACGTTCAACGAAACGGCACATTGCAAAGCAGACGTTCTCGAAGTGTCGGGCACAGGGATGACAACATCGATCTCGCCCAACACGTCCTGGTATGGGAAACTGCGGCGGATCTTGGACGCCAAACGGTTGCCCATCTCAATGCGGGATCTGTACACCGACACGCCGTCCAAGACGGAGTCTGGGCGGGCAAAGTACACGTACTCGAAAATGTCGGGCGAGAAAATCTTGGGCTCCACCACTTGGCGGAACTCGGGCTCTTCACAGTTCTTGGGGATGATCACAGCCTCTCCAGGAGCCAAGTCTCTGAAGTCGGTGAATCCGTGGGCGGTCAACACCACAGACTCCGAAGCCAACATGTGGTCTTTCGAGCCGTCAGCGTTCACTCGCGTGCCAAAGAGCAAAGGACGGATACCGTTGGGGTCTCTAAAGCCGATGACACCATAGCCCGCAAGCATAGCCACGGCAGCGTAAGCTCCGCGGACCTGGACCATGGTCTGCTCCAACGCGCTGAAGAGATCAGAGTTGTTCACTCGCAGCTTGTTGAACTTGTCTAACTCGCAGGCGAAAATGTTGATCAAGAGCTCGGAGTCCAGGTCGGTGTTGATGTGGCGGTGGACGGTCTCGTCCAAGTACTTGCGCAAATCCGCCAGGTTCACCAAGTTACCGTTGTGAGACATGGTGATGCCGTAAGGCGAGTTCACGTAAAATGGCTGAGCCTCGCTTCCGGCGCTCAGACCCGCTGTGGGATATCTCAAGTGAGAAATACCCATGTTACCAACGAGGTTGGTCATTCTGGCTTGAGTGAACACGTCACGGGCCATGCCGTTGCCCTTGCACTGGTAAAAGCGTCCACGGGCACCGCAGGTGGCAATTCCGGCGGCATCCTGGCCTCTGTGTTGCAAAAACATGGCTCCTTCAAGGAGCTCTGGGGCAACATTGAGCCTCAGATCTGCGAGCACAATACCAAGGATTCCACACATCGTATAGAGTTTTCAAATGTGATTCAGGGAGTTTGTCAAAGAGACTAACTCGGGCTAACTGTTGAGGTTTGCAAAAGGGGGTGAGCGGCCAAGGTTGGACGCGGAGGCGATGTTGAGGCGTTCAAGGTGCTGAGCCGATGAGCTCGCAGGATTTTGTCTACCCCAGGTGAGGCCCTCTGCGCGGGTCAGAGTCAATTAATAATCTTCGCGAGACGCTACACAACGTTCAAACTTACGAGGCTCGGGTATTTGGCACCATTTTATTGATCTTAAGCTATGTAACATCAGAGGCAAGAAAAAAATCATACGAAAAAAAATTACCTCTGGTTGTAACTTTGATGAAATGGCCCAAGTTCTCGCTGTAGTCACTTGGTATGCTGGCTTTCTCCGCATTATTTGGTCAGGTGAAATGCAAATTTAAAGCTATCGCACACTCAAGGAGCTGTCTTTCTGGTCTCGCTCAGCTTGTCATCACATTCTTGACCTTAATCTCGGTCGCTCTCTCTGAAATCTCAATCCTTTTTTTTTTTTTTTTTTTTTCGTTTGGTATAACTGGTCTTACTTTCACTGGGGCTTGATGGTTCGTAATGAGACGTTATTCCGTCGTTGACTTAGCGAATGGGCCTTCTCGTAAATGAAGGCATGTCAAGGCATGCACGAGGTGTGTAAGCATCATACTTATATCAAGATTCGAACTCTTTTTCTTTTTTTTTTTTTTTTGGCATTCATTAATCCATTGGACTTTTCTTCTTTTTTGTAAAATTTATATCTGAATTTGTCATTCATGTTCGAAACTGGTGGATTTCATTAGGTGAATTCATCTGGCTCATTGATGATGGGGAAGCAAAAAATTTAAGCATGCCCTTGTCAGTCACCAAACATGTTATTGCTGTTGTGGGACTGGATATTGGCCATTATACTGCTGTTGGGGGTAGCCAACGTATGGGGGCTGCATCTGGTATTGTCCAGTGTATCCATACTGGGGCATTTGTGGGTATTGGGGATATCCTTGTGGGTGTTGCTGGAATTGGCCCGACGCAGCCGGTGCATTATCGCCACCTTGTTGGTGGCCCTGGGGGTGTTGCTGATCGGCCTGCGACGCAGGTTGCATGGGCATGGGTTGAGAGGCATAGCCCTGAGGGGCGTGTTGCGTTGGATAGCCCGATTGTGGCATTTGAGGTTGACCTTGATAGTCGTACCCAGCGGCCCGCTCTTTGCCTCTTGGCAACTCTTCGAGTTTGAATGGTTTAGGAATCGTTTCTTCGTTTTCGTTAACGTACAATGACTTGTCAATCACGGCAGGGATGGGCTTGATCTCGGTGCCCAATTCCTGCTCAATTTGGTACAAGCTGTATCTGTCGTTCCAGCTCATCAAGTTGATAGCAAGACCCAAATGACCGAATCTTCCGGAACGACCGATACGATGCAAATATGTCTCGGCAGATTTGGGGAAATCAAAGTTGATCACGACGTTGACGGCCTGGACATCAATGCCTCGTGTCAACAAGTCCGAACAAACCAAGTTTCTGACCTTGCCCTGTCTAAATTCGTGGAAAACTTTGTTTCTAGCTTGCTGAGGCATCTTGGCGTGGGAGTAGTAACAGGAGTAGCCCAATTCGGTGATCTTCTTGGCCAACAATTCGACACGATTGGTGGAGTTGCAAAAGATGATGGACTGATTAATTTGTAATTTAGAAAACAAAGTGTTCAAACAATGCAACTTCTGTTTCTCCTCAACAAAGGCATAAAACTGAGAGATACCTCTCAAGGTCAACTCGTCCATCAAGTTGATTTCGTAAGGTTTGGTCAAGTGCTTGTCCATGAAAGACTTAACGGCGTAAGGGAAAGTAGCAGAAAATAACAATGATTGTCTGACTTTGGGAAAGAAGCTCAAGATCTGTTCGATGACGCTCTTAAATTCTCGAGAGAGCATTTTGTCAGCTTCGTCCATGACGAATAAGGGGCATTCTGAGAAGTCCGCCACGGAGCGGGCGGCCAAATCTAAAACTCTACCAGGAGTTCCGACCAAGATGTGGACCGGTTCGTTTAGTCTCATAATGTCGTCTTTCAAGTTGGTGCCACCTGTGGTCACCATACAATTAATGCCCATGTGTTTGCCGAGGGTTCTGACGACTTGTGACGTTTGTAAGGCCAATTCTCTAGTTGGCACGAGGATCAAGACCTGGGTTTTGTTGAGCTTGGGTTTCACCAGCTGCAATGAAGGGATGACGAACGAGGCGGTTTTGCCTGTTCCGTTCTTGGCTCTGGCAAGGATGTCTCTGCCGGCGAGCGCCATGGGGATGGATTCTTCTTGGATCGGGGATGGCTTTTCGAAGCCGGCCTCGAAGATTCCCATCAACAACTCTCTTTTCAAGTTGAGGTCTTCGAAGCTCTTGCCTTTCGTGTTGAGCACATCTTCTGTCTGGACCCTGGTGTCTTTTGCAGGGATGTTCAAGGATGCTTTCCAGTCTTGGTCCGACATTATGTGTGTGGTTTGAGGTATTCTTGTGGTGCGGGGGTTTGTTTGAAGTGGGAAAGACGAGATGTGGGTAAGGTAAATTTGCTGGTTGGACGCTCGCAGAAAAAACGGGGCTGGGCTTCTCGCACGCAGCGGCGGCCAGATCGACGAGACTGCTGCTGATTCACGCACCGAGCGAGGCCAGGTTTCCGAAATGTTGCAGTCACGTACAATCCAATTGAAACATAGTCATGAAGCTGGGTGGTGATTGTTGATTAATGATGAAGTTCATCATGGACATGAGTCGTCTGACTCAGACTTGTGGAACAGCGTTTCCATGCCTGCACGCTTCTCTGAGCCATGTGAAGCGCAGGATGACGAGGTTTTGGATGGATGGATCAGACAACGTAAAGCTGAGCTGTATTCACTATGCTCCCTTTATCAGATGACTATGTTTTGCCTTATCTGAAAAGAACCACAAGAAAATTTTACCGCTTATATTCGATTCGAGATTTTAGATGTCAATTTGCAGTTTTCACCATACAACGTAATCTGCGACGTTAATTGTCAATGCCATGTTGTAGGCGACTCATCGTCAAATAAAGAACCGTATACCCGATATTAATTATTATGACTAGATCCAGGATGCTTCCATCTTTATAAGACATCATCCTCCCCTACCGAATGTTAACCCGCCTTCATGGTGGGTCATATCCACACCACGCTCGTCACGCTTCCGGCTGCGTGACAAAGTGACTGATCTTTTCCTTGACCTCAGCCGTCTTCAACTTCTCTTTCATCTGCGTCAAAATCTCCTGCTCGCTTGTTTGCACCAATAAGCGTTGGTGTCGGAGCTGATCTAGGCTCATGTTGAGTGGGTAGATGCATGAGTCCAGCGGACAGCTGATGAGCGCTTCAGTATCCAGTAGTAGGTTTTTCTTGAGCGGAGTAAAGCACAAAGGGCAGTTCATGTTGTGGCTGGGTGTGATATGTGGCAGGGCTGTTTGCTGCAGCTTTCGGCCTTGGGCTAACCTGGTGCGATGGGGCTTCGCATACTCCACACGATACTCACATAGTCTGTGCACCGGCCCATCACCAGATATCGCATATTTCTCAAAATTGACCTGAACACTGTTCAGACGCTGCTTCATAAATAGGTCATACCAACAGTCTCAGGCTACGTCACCCACATCTGCAATGAAGCTCTCTCCAGAAACGGTTAAGCAGCTACAGTCTAACCGCAAGAATGTCCGCAACATCTGCATTTTGGCCCATGTTGACCACGGGAAAACGTCCCTAAGCGACTCTCTTCTTGCATCGAACGGAATTATCTCTCAGCGAATGGCCGGCAAAGTTCTTTTTTTGGACTCCCGTGAAGATGAGCAGCTCCGAGGCATCACCATGGAGGCGTCAGCCATTTCGCTATACTTCAAGGTCTTGAGGCGCAAGGACGGCACCGAGGAGTCCGAACTCAACGAGTATCTCATCAATTTGATCGATTCGCCAGGCCACATAGACTTCTCGTCAGAGGTGTCTTCCGCCTCTCGATTGTGCGATGGTGCTGTCGTGTTGGTCGACGCTATCGCCGGAGTGAGCTCACAAACAATCAACGTCTTGAGACAGTGCTGGGTGGACCACTTGAAACCACTTCTCGTCATCAACAAAATCGACAGATTGGTTTTGGAGTGGCGCATGACTCCTCTTGAGGCTTACCAGCACATACTGAACATAATCGAGCAGGTCAATGCTGTTCTTGCGTCCTTCTACTCGGGCGATCGTATGCAAGACGACATGATCTGGAGGGAGAGCGGTTCTACCGCCGACTATGTCGAGAAGTCAGATTCCGAGTTGTACTTCTCGCCCGAAAAGAACAATGTCATATTTGCCTCCGCCATCGACGGCTGGGCATTCTCCATCAACACCTTTGCGAACATATACCTGAAGCGGCTTGGGTTTTCTCACCTGGTTTTATCAAAAACTCTTTGGGGCGACTTCTATTTGGACATGAAGAACAAGAAGATCATTCCAGGATCCAAATTGAAGCCGTCCCAGAGCTCACTCAAATCACTTTTTGTCTCATTGATCTTGGAGCAAATTTGGAACATCTACGAGGCTTGTATTGTGGAACATGACGACGAAAAAATCGAAAAGATCGTGACCAAGTTGAATGCAAAGCTCTCTCAACGCGACCTACGCTCCAAGAATTACAAAAACTTGCTCAATACAATCATGTCTCAGTGGATCCCTCTCAGTCACTCGCTTCTAGGTGCTGTCATAGAATATCTCCCAGATCCGATGGAAGCTCAGAAGGAACGCATGGACTACTTGCTCGAGGAGTGCTTATATAAGGCAATCACCGAACCGGAATCAGAAGAAAATCCAATCTTAGAGACTGAGTTCAAATCCTCCATTCTCAACTGTGGAATTGACAATCCTGACGACTATACCTTAGCTTACGTGTCTAAGATGATTTCAGTGCCCGATAATGAATTACCCAAAGAAGTGGTTCAGGAACTCTCGGCGGAGGAAGTTCAGGAAAAACAAAGAAGAGCGAGAGAAAAAGCCAGAGAAGTCGAAGCAGCAACCCTTGCATTAGCTGCCACCCGCGTGACTGACCCAGATGACATTTATTTAGAAACAAGACCCGACCAATTCCAGTGGGAATTCGAAGAGGACGAAGATGCTGAAGATGAAGTGGAGCCTGAAAAAGAGACTCTCGTCGCATTCACTCGTGTGTTTTCGGGCGAGTTGTACAAAGGCCAAAGAATATGCGTCGTGGGTGCCGCCTACGATCCATCTTTACCTAAGACTCACCCAGTGAATGTTGAGCAGCTCACCGAAGATGTCGAGATAGAAGAGCTTCTTCTCATTATGGGTAGGGAGTTTGTACGGGTCGAGTCGGTCCTGGCGGGTAACATTGTTGGTGTTGTGGGGCTTGGGGACATCATCCTCAAGAACGCCACGATCATGTCGGAGGTTCCTGATAATCTGCCATACTTGAATTTGGCGGCGACGTCGGCTTTGATTCACAACAAGCCCATCATCCGCGTTGCCATCGAACCTCAGGACCCTCTCAAGCTCTTCAAGTTGGAGAAAGGGTTGGATCTACTTTCCAAAGCCGACCCCGTTTTGGAATGGTATGTCGACGATGATTCGGGTGAGTTAATTGTCTGTGTTGCCGGTGAATTACATCTCGAAAGATGCCTCAAGGACTTAGAGAAAAGGTTTGCACCAGGCTGCGAAGTGTTGATCAAAGAGCCAGTCATACCCTTCAGAGAAGGTCTTTCGAATGAGACCCCTCTGACTTCGGTGGATGACGAAGCAGGGGATAACGAAGAAGCTGAAGTTTCCCAAGAAGAGTTAGATCTCCGCTTGCAAGTGTATCCAATGCCAGCAGACCTCTGTGCATGGCTTGTCGCTCACGAAGTTGAAATTGGCGACTTGGTGGCTTTCAAATTGAAACACTCACACGAAGAAAGCGTGAAGCACGCAGCCACCTTCAAGAACAAGTTGAGAAAAGTTTTGCTGGAGTCTTCGATTGACGACAAGCTTCTTCAGAAATTCGGGTCTCTCGACGTATTCATTGACCTGATCGTCAACCTCGGACCCAAACGAATTGGGCCCAACTTTTTGGTCGAGGACCCAAAAAATGGTCTGCAATTCCGCAGGTTGTTCGCCGAAGAAAGCGACGAGAAATTTGAGTTCGAGGGCAATGTCATTAACGGATTCCAATTGGCAATGAATGAAGGCCCCATGGCTGCGGAGCCAATCCAAGGAACAATCTCTGTCATTGAGCGCACGTACAGACCAGAATGTGAAGAGGTGTTGCTCAACCTTGGTGCTAGAGTTCTCAAGAGGACTAAGCAGCTAATTCATCAAAAGTTCCTCAGAGGGTCTCCTCGTTTATTCTTGGCGATGTACACTTGTGAGATCCAGACCTCACCTGAGGTACTTGGCAAGGTTTATGCTGTCGTTCAGAAGCGTGGAGGCGTCATCACCTCGGAGGAAATGAAAGAGGGCACGCCATTTTTCACCGTTGGAGCCCGCATTCCCGTCATAGAGGCGTTTGGATTTTCCGAGGAGATGAGAAAGAAAACGTCTGGCGCAGCCAGTCCGCAGTTGGTGTTTGATGGGTTCGATATGCTTGATATTGATCCATTCTGGATCCCACGGACCGAGGAAGAGTTGGAAGAGTTGGGGATTTTCGAAGAGAAGGAAAATGTCGGTCGTCGTTACATGAACACCATCCGCAGAAGAAAGGGTCTCTTTGTTGACGAAAAGGTGGTGAAGAATGCAGAGAAGCAGAGAACATTGAAAAAGGACTAGCAAATTGACTCTCCGAAAATATACCAGATAACATGCACAGGGTTCAGATTGGCGCACGTCTAGTATCGCTCGTCAGCCATCACCATCCTTCAGGCAAGTGTAGCGCGCTGCAGCTTCGCATCGTACTCTCCATACAAAGTAGTCCCCAGAACCTGAAATTCCCCCATACCAATAACTGAGCGACACTCAGCTAACTTGCCCCGAGCTATGGAATCAGACCACAGTATACCGACTGACCCCAGTCACAAAATTCGAGACGCCAAGTCCTGGCAACCCCCCAACGTGCTTCGAATGCTCGATATGAAGAAGACATATGAACATTGGCAACGCATGGTCACACAACGTGGGAAGCAGGAACAGGGAATGGCGCAGGGTCAAATGAGCCACGTCAAGTCAGTCATTGACGAGTTGGGAAGACCGCCCACACGGTTCGAGAAGGATCTTCTTGATTTGGAAGATGGGAAGTTTGATGCTGAGAAAGTTGAGTTGGTGATGAACAAGTTGTACGGAATGGATCTCGGCAAGCATCTCCAGATGGCTGGTGGTCTTCTACAGCAGGAAGGGGCTCTTCCGCAGGATGACTACGACGTTGAAGAGCTCGATGCTGATGACTCGTTTCTGTATGAGAGCGGCCCCACACATCACATCGAAGTGGAACTCAGCGACGGCCCACCCGGCAGAACGACACACGACAGTGAAGAGCCTCTGTGTGAATTTACGTTCGAGTATGATCGCAACGGGAAGCTTATACCCACTTCCAACAACATCGAAGAGAAGCTTCGGCTTTTGAGCCTACAAGCCAAAATGTCTATGGACAGCAGGAGCATTGGCCCGAAGAAGAAAAAGAAAAATACGAAAAAGAAGCTGCTGACGGCTGACAACGACACGTTACTGCGCGGGGCTTGGGAGAGCTCGCTATGTCTCTTCTGTCAGTATGAAGCTGTCTTTGGTCGCAAACCCACCAACTCCCTCGACTGGCTCGAACACAATGGCCGTTCGCTAGAGAAGGGTCTTGGCCGTGGCGAATGCACTGGCAAACGATGCTACGACGCGGTGCGTGAGAGTCTACGAGACGAGGGCGCCAGCTGAGATCTGATTGTGGGAGATAAGCGGTAACACAAATAGATCTTTTGATGAAGCAAAATTAGCAGCATAAACAATTAGAGTGTAATATAACAAGCAGGTTTATACGGGCTAGATTTGATTTAGAGCCGGAGAAACATTGTCAGCTGGAGTTGAGTAGTGGTCGCGCCAGCTCCATCTACCATCAACAGTCTCACCAGACCAGTCTTTAAACAGAACTCTCCCTATGTTCACGAAAAGCGCCACGCCGGCGACACCTGTGGTTCGCCCAAAATCTCACATCACAGAGTCTGTCACTTGGGTCAGAGAGTGGACACTGCTAGACTCCTCCAATAGCTCAAGTGTCCCCAAGTTGATGGCGTGGGTCAAGAGAGAAGGCGTTCCTCCGGGCGATGCACCAAGCATTTCCACAGACAGCATTGTCTTGGACGACTTTAAATACTACGAAGAGCCTGTCATCGAGGAGGCGCCTGCCGAGGACAAGCTGAGTGACCCTGTTAACACTGACTTGAAGCTGGCCTTGTCAATGGATAAGAAAGACGACCAGATCTCGTCTTTATCGGGTTTGGGTATGTAAAATGAGGCATTAAATATATGTATTTCTAGTCCCTGTGGTATGTGGTTATGTGTAGTGATCTGTGCATGCGAGTAGTTGACATCGATGTAGCTGGGCTGGTAGCATAGTCTTCGCCCAGCCTGACCTTGTCATATCATTTCATGATGACGAACAGGACGCCACGCTTAGCATTGTCCTGAGCCTCTTCGAGCTCGTTGACGCGGTCAAAGTCCCAAATTTCTTGCACTGGGATATCTTTCAAATCCACTCCCAGCCTTGTGTATTTCTCAAACCCTTTCTTAATGCCCTGCAAGCGACTAACCTCGTCGAGGGCTCCGCTCCCAGATAACACGAGGATGAAAGAATTGGGTGGCATGCTAGCGTGGAGTTGCTTCAACCTCCCGTCAACTCTTGCGAGCACCTCTTTGCGTTGCGTCTCGCCCAAGTTGGAGAATTTTGCTGGAGAGCCATTGCTTGTGTGATTATGGTTGATCTGATTTTCGAGTTCGTTGAAGGTGAGAGCCATTAAGATGGTATCTTTGGCCTTGGACGTAGCAATGCTCACCACATCATCATCGTCCACAGCAGAGCACACGTTTACACGTGCATCGATATCGTTCAAGACAGTCTCAACTTCATCTTCCGGGAAGTTGACAATCAAAGAATGGGTCAAATCGCATCGATCGCTGAGCTTCTTGAACAAAGATATTCCAATATTGCGGCCGAAATCTGGCCCCTTCTCTAATTTCAACTTCACCAAGTCCATGCAAGCTATCAGGTCTTCGACCGAAGAATGCCCTGTGCCATCTCTCTCCCCGTCTTGTATCTTGCGCTTCAAGTGAGTGTTTGTGAGCCATCTGAGCGCGTGCTTGTATTTGCCTCCTCGGTGATGCTTGTAAATAACCAGTGTGTCTACAATTTGAGGATGTCTGATTCGCATGACATTGAGGTCCGAGTTTAATGAATGACCGACCATTATGTCTGATGACGAGATAATTTTGACAATGTCTTGCTGAACGTCTTCTCTGGTTTTGGTGACGTTGCAGAGGATCTCCTCCGTGATGCCCGAGAATCGTGTGAGGTAATCCGTGATCAGCTCCTCAGGCTTGACGTATGTGTCGTAAACTATTTCGTCGTTGAAGTTAACGACCGAAACACGCGTGAGCACTTGATTGTCACCAGCCATGCAGAACTCACAGTCCAAGGCGAAGATTTTGGAGCCTTCATGCTCAAAATTGGTTGTCTCCACCCATCCCTCAGGCAAAGCGTTCGCTTCTGAAGCGTCAAGTGACGAATGCATGGGGAAGCCATTCTTGACGAGCTCCGATTTTGTCAAAAGGATGTCAGTGATGACCAATTGCTTTGTGCCTAATAGTTTGGTTCGTTCCTGCTTCTCTTTTTTTGTGAGTGGGAATTGATATAAAGTAGCCATTGGCGGGAACATATCTTGTCCCTTTTTGCACATATATGTGTTGATGATGAACTCGCTGTGGCTCTTCACAAACTCCATGGGGGTATCAAAAGCGCCATCCAATTTGTGTAAGGTTTTGAATGGCTCAGTGTTCGAGATCCCAAAATCACTTGGTACAAGACCGGGAATATACACTACAGCACAACACTTGATCTTCAGTGCTGCTGTGATAGTGAAAGCGGGGCTGCTCAAACTCAGCTGAGGGGTTTGGAGGTAAGAGAGCAATTTCTTGAAGTGCTTCAATAAGACTATCTCGTCCGTCCTCAGATAACATATCGCTAGCTTCTCCTCCTCTCGTCTCATCTTTCTCTTGTGTGTCTTCTTTGTTTTTGACACATTTTTCGGCAGTACTTCCATGTTCTCGAGCTCACGCTTCGTAGAGGATATTGCCGGATCTGTGAAATTGTGCAGTTGTGCCTGTTGCGCTTCACGTTCTAGGCTCTCGAAGTCCTCAAAGTCTTTGCACGGGTCATCTTGCGATGCGCTGTGGTCTGCAATCTGTTGCAAAGACAGCTGAGAATATAATGGATTAGCTCCGTGCTTCAACTTCTGGCCTCGAGATCGCGGCGCATTGTGTCTCATATCAAAGGTCTCGATGCTAGGTGATAAAGCCTACTGCGAACGAGTAGGTGAGACGCACGTCACGTGATCTGTATTTTTGGGATCAGCGATGGATGTGGATCGGATGATCTGCGAGTAACTGATGCAGATCAGAATCAGCTTGCTTCATGCTCCATTTTCAAAATCCGAAGTAAGCTCAGGTTTATTTCAGCGTTGTTGTCAAGGATTTCGCAGCCATCAGTCAAGGACTTCTCACGCACAACCTCGGTCCTCATATAGTTGTTGTAGAGACCATCGAGCTGGTCAAGTTTGGCTTGGCTATCAAGTGAGGTATTTCTTTGTACGTCGTGAACAAGCGAGCTCGCTGAGAGCATGATCTTACTCCAAGCGTCCCAACCCATGGGCACATACTGATGAAGAATGAGATCCTGTGAAACTCTGGTGCCTTGAGAATTGAATATCACTGAAGACGTGACGGGTTCGTCTGCCCATAACTTGTTTGCCAAGAGATCACAAGCGGAAAAATCATTCAAGACGGATCCAAGTCCCGACACTGCTGCATACACGCCTCCGTGCTTCAATGCTAAGTACCGTAGGAGCTGCTGATTGAACACGCCTCCTTCTTCGAAGGCCCAATTCTCTGTGGCATCGGTGTAGTCCTGTAAAATGGCAAGACTGGCAATGGAAAATTCGGCCTGGCCCTTTGAAGGCTTGATGAGGCTACTCGCATTCTGTAGTAGTGTTTCTGACACTTCGGGACCAAGCTGTTGTGCAAGACTACTGATGAAACTCTCCTGGGCTCTTTGCCTGGACTCCTCGTCAGTGTACTTATATATGAGCCGGAGTATTTGCAAGGTCAAGACGGGGTCATAGTTCACTAGAATGAATCTGTTGGATTTTCGCTCCTGCTGGATAAGGGCCTCGATGGATGTTGCAAAGTCTGGTATTCTGGAGAAGATGTAGGTCTCCGATAAGCCTTCGAAGAGATACCTCACCACGGTGGAACACTTGGTCTCTTCCAGACATAGTATGATAACTGTCCGGACGGAAATCTTCCCATCAACTTTGTTAAGCATAGTCTCGCCGCTAGGCTGGAATCAGCGCCGGGAGATAGCTAAGAAAGCGCTATCGGGTGTTTACAGGCTTGATCTGGGGTCGAGCGCGATCCTCTCATTCCACTTTGAATCCCACAAACCTTGAAGGATTATCATAATAGGCGTCTTGTCATTGAATTGCCTTAAGTTCTAATTCATGCCAAGGCAGATCCATTCCCTGTTGTTGCAAAATTGATAGAACATCAATCGGTCACGTGACCTTGTGAACGATGAAGTCGGGCCAAATAGTGATTTTGGAAGAATTTCGATCCTTCACTAAGAACTCTTCCGCTTTAGAAGATATTTATACAAACGACGAACAGCCTGTTCCAGCTGGCTAGCAAATCTTCTCTTCACATCCTTGGTCGGCACCCTCTACACCCGTACACCATACCTCCATAACTCTCTCTCCTCCACAGTCAACAGCGTCTCCTCCCCACAACCATGTCGGCAAACGGCAAGTCAGCGAAAGGCCTCGATGTGCTATCTCTGATTGCTGCTGAGACGGCAGGCGTGCCAGACGAAACGGTTATCGACGACATCTTCGCCGAGAGAAGCACTAAGCACGCAGACGACGCCATTGACTATGAGGACATCGATGAACTTGCAGACGACGACGAGTTTTCAGACAACGGGGCTTTGGATCAGCAATTGGGTGCCCTTTCAGAAGATGCTCTTGGCGGAGCCTTCGAGGAAGATCTACAAAACGACGCCAACAATGAGTTTGATGCTCTTTTCGAAGGTGACGACGGTAACGAAGACGATGGTGTTGATGCCAACATACACAATCACGAGTTTCCACAGTCCGACTTGAACTTGGAGCTATTGGATCAACACTCGGACACCGATGTGCTACATGGCATGGGAGACACGGCCGGTTATGACCATGATGGACTCCAAGACCTAGATTTGGGGTTCGAAGAGGACCAGTCGAGGTTTGCGATAACGGATCAAAGCTCACACCATATCAAACAGACCAAGCCTTTAAGAAAAAGGCGTTCGCCCGAGGAACTAGCGGCGAAAACAACAAAACTACGCAAGTTGGTCTCAGCATTGGAGTCAAGTCGTAAAGTACGCTTAGTCCACAAGTTCTTCCCAGACTACTCCAAAGAAAAACCTTACAATTTTCACACGATGATCACTCCGGAGGTCAAATACTATGCCTATAAGCGTCCGGCAGTCGCCATGCGGTCTCACATTAAACCGCTCATACCACTCAAAGCTACTCTAGAAATGGACCATGACCACCGCAAAGCATTCAAGTCTCGGAAAGCTTTTGCGAGCTTGACAGGCAACTCCACGGGCATCACAAACATCACACAAAAAGACCTAGATCTCCTCCAGAAGCTCCTGGAGCAGGGCGAAGAGCTATATAAGATTGAGACCCTACCCATCTTGGAGCGAGACGGCATCGAAAACGACAAATTCGGTGAGTTTAGCAAGGATTTGATTCTCGCCACTGCTGATTGGGATGACCATTCCATTATGAGCGCTGGCGGGTCCGAGGACGAAGGTCTGCCAAAACCTTCCGAGCCAGTAACCGAGAAGTTCACAGGTCAGGAGATAAACTACGATGACGAAAACGTGTTCAATGGCCAGATTGCTCCTGAGAAATTTGAATTGGACATGAACGATCCACATCTTTTGTTCGTTCCTGACAACAGGCGCATCGAGTCCACAAAGTCTAAAGCTCTTGTGCCAGAGAATAACAAACTACTCCAAATGAAGTTCAATATCTCGAATGACTCTGCATACGACATTCTCAAGAACAATTACAACACCAAGGTCAGAAGTCAGTTGAGTAACTTGAACATTGAGCATTCTGTTCCGGCCTTGAGACTTCAGACACCATACTACAAAATCAAGTTGAGCAAGGAAGAAGCAAGAGCATTTCATAGAGCGAGATTCCCGGTTATACAGGGTTCTCTTATTTGCTTCTCTAAGCTCAGGGTCAAAAAGAAGAAGAATCACCGAGGCAAGACACCCCAGGAAATTTTCAGCAAAACTTCAGACCTAGCAGCCACAGACTCAGCTACGCTCATTGCAATGGAATATTCCGAAGAGAGGCCCAATGTTTTATCAAACTTCGGAATGGGCAGCAAGCTCATTAATTATTATCGCAAAGAGAAAGAGGACGACAACAGCAGACCAAAAGCTCCTTTGGGAGAGACTCACGTTCTAGGAGTTGAAGATAGATCTCCATTTTGGAACTTTGGACATGTCGCCAAAGGTGATTTTGTTCCCACTCTCTACAACAATATGATCAGGGCACCAATCTTCAAACAAGAGCCAAGGCTGACAGATTTCCTTCTCATCAGATCGCAAGGATGCGGTAACCACCAAAGATATTTCCTCAGGAAGATGGATCATCTCTTCGCTGTGGGTAATTTGTTTCCTGCAGTCGAGGTCCCTGCGCCACATTCGAGAAAGGTGACCAACACCTCGAAAAACAGACTCAAAATGATAGTATACCGTACCATGAACCGGAACGGCACGGCAAGACTTTCTGTGAAGGATATCTCGAGTCATTTCCCGGATCAGAATGACATGCAAAATCGACAAAGACTCAAGGAATTCATGGAGTATCAAAGACAAGGTG
Source organism: Metschnikowia sp. yHKB443 (assembly GCA_030444905.1). Taxonomy (NCBI): domain Eukaryota; kingdom Fungi; phylum Ascomycota; class Pichiomycetes; order Serinales; family Metschnikowiaceae; genus Metschnikowia; species Metschnikowia sp. yHKB443. Next base: position 24,004 of record JALBCT010000021.1, on the reverse strand, counting down.
ATGATCAGGGCTTCTGGAAAGTCAGGGGTATGGATCATGTACCCACAGAGGAGGAGATCAGGGCCATGATATCCCCAGAAGATGCTACGTTATTGGATTGCATGCAGCACGGCCAACAAGTTCTTTACGACATCGACTCTTTGTGCAACAACGATACGCGTAAAAGTGGAATCAAAAGAGACAGACCGGAGAAAGAGGTTTCCGAACTTGAAGAACGCAGAGAAGCGGAAAGAAAGCGGAAAGAAAAAGAGGCCGACTTGTCAGAAACTGTGGACGAAGGTTTGGCACCATGGAGCGCTTCACGAAGCTTCATCATATCCAATCAAACCAAAGCTATGTTACAGCTCAATGGTGAGGGTGACCCTACCGGTATTGGCCTTGGGTTCTCGTTTCTCCGTGCCACTCAGAAACACGGTTTTAAGCCTTTGATCCCGCCTCCAAAGGAGAATGTTCCAAAGAATGCAACTGCCGCTTATCAGCAGAAGCTTTTCGAAAACGAAGTTTCGCGCATTTGGTACGGCCAGAGAAGCTCTTTGACAGTCGATGATACCGATGGACACTCTCTCGATGATGTGTACCGGGAGTACAAGCCCATGGACCATCTTGAGTACATGAAAGAGAAAGTCAGAAAGGAGACTGAGGAGAGAATCAAAACCGAGGGACCGCAGCAGGCCGCCCAGACTGTATTGAAGATCACAAGACTCGTGCGAGATGAGAATGACATTGTGCAAAGAAGGGTCGAATACATCCATGATCCTCGGTTAATCAAAGCCTACATCAAGCGCAAAAAGGAAATCGAGGGTGACAAGATGTCCATGGCGGACTTCAATGAGATTATCCCCACAAATGACGCTGAGATGAACAAGATTCGGCGCAAGGCTTTGGAAGAGAAGATTGCCAACTTGCAGAAGAGAGCCAAGTTGAGTAAAGGTCGCAAACCCAACAAAGAGTCTATTCATCTTGCTGCAGCGTCGGGAGGAACGGTTATCGACGCCAATACAGTGATGTTGCCTGATGGGTCCCTAGCATACGGTGGAAAGGGCATTGGCAAGGGCAAGTCCACCAACAGAAGATGTACCTCATGTGGTGCTTACGGCCATATTCGAACGAATAAGGCGTGCCCACTCTACATCGAAACGAAGGGTGGAACGATCCAAATATCGCTGGAGCAAAAGGCCATCATTCTCGCCTCCGTGAAGTCGCAAGACGGAGGCGACTTTGGACAGTCCGAAGCCGAAACCCCAAATACTTTCAGACACGCAGCTGGTAGCCCTTCGGGCTAAATGTCTCACGAAATTGCATTTCGTTGCAATCCCGAAGTAGTCCTGATCAGGAAGCGCGATGGATTGCGGCGATGAAACATTAATATTGTATAAGATACACACATTTTGTCTATTAGTTGTTGGTGTATATCCAACAATGTCAGTTCAACATTCGAAGCCAATTCGAAAGTTTGACGCAGGCTGTTCAGCACCACCATCTGTACACACGGTACCAGATGGGCCGAGATCTGATGAAAGCCTTTTCGTCTACAAGATCCTGCTTGATGACGTCAACATCCAACTCTCTTCTGCCGGTGTCGAGATCGATGTCTGTGAGTTTCACCATCCACTTGTTCCATGTGCGGGTGTAAGTCTTGAATGCGGCCCACATCACAAGCATAAGGGGAAGCGAGAGGCACTGTTTCCAGAAAGTCTCGTTGGAAGCACCTTCGCCGATTGGCCAAATCGAAACCCAGATCTCACCGATGATGATGAGAATCAATATGACTAATCCCGAGACGGAACCCCAGAAACCCAAAGGCGAAACAAACAAAACCTCGTCTGTGGATCTGCCCTGTGCGGTCAAGGCCCACCTGAATCTCATGTGTGTGAAGCAGATTGCCGCCCATGTGAAGAAAGCAGCCAAGGAGCACACGGAGAAGAACCATGTGAACACCTCGTCCTGGTGCTCCTGGTCAGAGGCCAAGAAGCCGAGGAGGCCGAAGATGTTGGTGATCATGATGGCAACGAGGGGTCTTCCGGCTCTGTCAACGTACCCAATAGACTTTGGGATAAGGCCTTGAACAGCCAACGACGCCAACGAACGAGAGCAGCCGTACACGGAAGAGTTGCCGACGGAAATCACCGCCACCAAAATGACGGCGTTCATGATGTCTGGGAGAACTCTGATACCACCGTTCTTGATGGCAATGACAAATGGTGATGCGGTGACATCCTCGGACGAAGAGCCCGAAAGCAAGTCGGGGTCTGGTAAGGCACCAAGCAGCCGATGACGACAGCACTGACAATGTAGAAGAGGGTGATTCTCCAGAACACCTGCTTGGTAGCACGAGGCAAGGACTTTCTAGGGTTTGCGGTTTCTGAAGCGGCCAATGCCACGAGCTCAACACCGCCGAAGGAGAAGGCAGCTGAGATGAAGCACGAGCACACACCTTTGAAGCCGTTGTTGAAGGAGCCCGGATTTTGCCAGTACTTTGTTCCAAGGTAACCCTGCTCGCCCACACCTGCGGCTATGCAAATACCGCAGATGATGAAGCCAACCACGGCGAGAACCTTGATGATCGAGAGAACAAACTCCACTTCACCGTAGCCCTTGACGCCGAACATGTTGATGGCGCAGATCATGACGTAGAATATGGCAATCCATACCAGCGGATTGATGTGAGGGTTCCAGTACAGGATGGTGATGGAGCAGGCGACCAATTCGGAGGGGAACGAGATCAACCAAGATAACGAGTAGAGCAAGCCCAAGGTGAAGCCCCAGGAGGGATCGACAAATCTGCTGAAGAAGGCGTTGAAGGAACCAGAGACAGGGAACTGCACGGAGAGTTCGCCCAAGGCGTTGACAACGCAGAACAAAGCGTAGCCCACCAAAAGATAGGCAATGAGCTGGCCCGCAGGACCACCTTGCCACAAGGCGTAGCCCGACCCCACAAAGAGACCGGTACCAATGGAGCCGCCGATTGCAATCATCTGCAAGTGCCTGGACTTCAACCTACGAGCCAAAGGATGGCGGGCCGTTGCGTAGACGGACTTTTCCATTTCGGTCATGTGAGTTGTGTCGATGCCATCTTCCTCCAAGTTCATGGGCTTGAAGGAGTCTATCATGCGGCTGAAAAAGGTGCCCTCGGTCCCTGAGGTGTACAGGTAGGCGTCAGACAGCTCGGAGGAGGTCCGAGTGTTGCGGACGTTGCTGGCCACGGCCGATACTGGGGAGCCGTCGATTTTCTCTGTCATGGCCTTACTTTCGTGGAAAGTCTCAATAGATGAGTATTAGAGTAATTAGGGCCCGGAGCGTGTGAGACGAAGACGCAAGGCACTGAAGGTTGTGATGGCGGTGGACCTGGCTTCGACGAGAGGAGGAAGGAAAGTCGGAGACCCAACGAAAAAGCAAAAAGCCGCCCTGAACGGCCGCTGCGCAGAACGGCTTTTATCTATAGTCGATTATCCCGCCTCGGTGAGCCACTCCTGCAGGGCCCGCTGCGACCTAGTGTCACCCAATCAAGGTAGCCCGCGGTGGAGGCGCCACATTATGGAGCCCGTAGGGCACAGGGCGCGGCGCTTCCGATAGTCCTCGGGTACAGGACATCTCGCAGGCCCTGGGTGCTGGGTGCTGCATCTCGCGGTTAGTAGCTACGGGTTACACCAGAGGTGTTGGGAGCGTCGGGGGGATCTGCCTTGTGTTTTTTGGTGAGGGGCCTTGCCCGCCGGCCTCACAGTGCACGGCTCCGTGATCGACCTGCCGCTTTGGGACAGGCTGATGCCCGCTAAGCACGACAGTCGCCGTTGGGATGACGACATCATCTCACGATATATGAGCCGTGCGGTGGCTTGTGCAGTACTGTGGGCCCGCAGCCTGAAATTGGTCTGGCGCCTGCCGCGGACTTGGAATTCGGCGCTGGAGTTGCACCACTCCACTGTGGCGCGCCCGCCGGGTGCCGTGGCCATTGCGAGATAATCCGGGCCGGATCCCAACCCTCGGTTTGCAGACACCTCGTAGTTTGGAGTAATGGCGGATTATCCGAGCGCCGGGGCGTGCAGGCGCTATTTTCCCGTCACAAGTCCGGCCTGGCGTTTGACAGCCGCGTGTGTTCTTGGCGAGGCTCGAGGTGGCTGGCGGTGCTCTGCGTAACCAAACGTCTGGGGTGCTGCGCACCGTCCGGCCACGTGATCTGCACTAACTCGGTGAAACAGGCGAGGCTTAGGCCGGCGGCTTGTCTTCCACTTCATTGGCCGACTCCCGCATGGGGTAATTTAGTAGGAGCAATTTGCGTGGGTGCAAATCGGCGTGCCGTGCGCCTTCATTTGGACCTTCGCTAACTGCGCAGCACGATAAGCGGTCAGATGGTCGCACTAGGGGTCGCGCCCTCGCCAGCACTAGAGCCCTGGACTAAGGCACTCCAGCCAGCTAGTACTACCCACTCAACACTAGCACCCCTAACTAGGCTACTAGGCTCATTTCGAACATTCCCGGTCGAACAACACGTGACCGAGTCTTCCCCCTCGATGAAGACTTTCTGCGAAAGATTAGGCTTAACCTTCGCAATGGCGACGGGTCTACATCTGCTAACTGAATGCCCCTGGGCGAATATATTGAGTAAAAGAATGTCTAGGCGTTGTACGCTTGGTTTGGAGGATGCATCAAGTGCACGTTGTTGTACTCCTGGTCGGTCTTGACAAAGATCTGCTTCAACGAGCTCTGGTGGTAGTAGTTGCGGAACATCCACGCCACTCCGCAGCCGTAGGCCACGCCGCCAGCTAATAATGCGCGTTGAGGAGAAATCATCTTGTGTGTTGTGTGTTGTGTGGTGGGTCGAATATGTGGGAGAGTCGCTGTGTGATCAGAAAATCAATGTTCGTAGTGTTATTGTGAATGCCCTTGTACTCAACCCAATCGCCGTTTATATATTAGTGTTCCGGGGTCTATCACTCCACTTTCGCCGGGTGGGGTGACATTTGGCGCGGCCTGACCACGACTGCGAAATCAGGCCAACCGCACAGCTCATCTTGGCACAATAGCTTTCTGAGAAGTTTCAGGGTTTGTCCGTTGTTTTTTTTTTTTCTTCTTCTTGCTGAGATTGTATTTCGATCTGAATAAATAGAGATGAAGCTGTGCCCCATCTAGGCGTATCACCCAGCACCCAGATCGCCGGCGTGAATGATACGTGGTCTTTTTCGGCCCAGGCCCTGCCAAACTTTCCTCGCCTGAGCCTGGGTTCCCCTCACGCGCCGCGTGCCCCGTCATACATGACTCCATGTATGTTAATTTCAAGCCACCCCATTGGACAACATGGGCAAGAATTGGCCCACAATCATCATCGGGAGGTCAAACAAGTCCCGCTTGACGGTCCACACGCAACAGAATTCAATGTAGCCAACGTCAGAGAACGAGTCTCCATGGCCGGTAGGGCTGCTCTCGGCCGTCTTCTTGATCAACTTCAACTTCGTGCTGATGCTCGAATGGAGATTGCCCACCGCCACGGACTTGAAGAGACGGAAGTACTCCACGATGGACTCGTCGTCGTGCATCAACTCCACTATAAACGTCCTCTTCGATAAAATGCTCGAGATGTTAAGCCCCAAGAGTCGAACCAAGTCGTTTGAGATCGACACAATCTCCCCCGTGCGTCGCCAGATGATGGTGGGAGACGCGTTGAGCTCAGAGAGACTCTCATAGTCCAAGAGACAGCGCTGGAACGACATCTCCAAGAAGTCAAAGTCGAACGGCTTGAACAAGGACTTGTGGGCACTGATGAACGTGGGACGGTAGGACGCTATGAGCTTCAAGATGGTAAGAAGGTCGCTGGTCTTTTTGCCCTTCTCTTTCAAGGGGAACCGCTCGCGTAAAAACTTGGTCAACGAATGGTACGACAGCGGGTAGTCGAAGTTGATGACCTGGTTCGAGTATATGTCTTGCACAGTCTTGTAGATGCGCTGTGAAATGAGCGGAGACACGTACTCGTTCTGGTCGTAGGCCCGCGAGAAGTTGATCAGCTGGCTATTCTGAAGTAGTTCTGACTCGCTGAAGTTCTGGAGAGAGATGAACGGCCGTGTGGCGATGTTGGTGTTGAACTCCAGAAGAAACTCCGGTCCCATTATGTCGTGGGGTGCTGCTGTCGCAAAGTCTTCCGCAGAAGGGGAGGACGGCTTGGATATTAGATCGCCCAACATCATGTATTCCTGGTTCAAGAAGTTCGAGTTGAAGTTGGCCGTGGTGGTGGTATTGGTGTTGGTTGATGGCGTCGATGGTGCGTAGTCGCCGTTGCGTTCCAGGATCGTATCGCTGGGGTTGGGCTCTTCACTAGTTCGTGATAGCCACTCGTGGGATGCTGTGTCCTCATGTGCAACACGACCGAGGGCACCATGAACCGTGTGCCCTGCGGCTCCATTGATCGGGACCGAATCACAAATCATTTCTGGCTTGATTTGTGTTGGCGATGGCGATGGCGGTGGATCTAAGTAGCGGGCTGCTTTACGGGCTGCGGTTTCACACTTGTCGGCGATTTTTCGTCTGATGCAGTTGGTGCAAGGCCGGTGCTCGGAACACTGAAGGTGTTTGGATTTGCAGAAGACGCATGCCTTTCGTGTCGGCTTTCGGTTCCGTTTCTCCTCTTGAGACAAGCGCCTTGTCATTGCGGCGGCGAGTCGGATGTGCTGGGGCCCGTGGACTTCGCTGAAAGAAACAGTAGGTGTATACCGGTGGTGTATGTGGAGGAGTTTTCGGTGGGGTAAATTGTTTTTCCGCCGCAGCTCAAGCCTGGGGTAGGAACCTGGGGTACCCCGGGGGTTTTAGGAACGTGACCCAGATTCGCGCGGTGAAGCCCGGGGTCTAGCCGACACCAGCTTCTTCATCAACGCCGAGTACTATGCAGGTCTCCAAAATAGTTCATCTAATGAGTGGGAAGCACCTATAAGATGTATTGGGCGTGGAATGGAAGAAGGCATTGTGGTGAACTAGTTTCGAAGCACTAAGTAGTTTGGATTTACGGAATTCTTGATGTTTTGTAGTTCTGATGCAAGCTGACATTGACTCCGTAGCTTGTCCAGTCACATAAGGCAACTGACGACCATTTGAGACTGTCAGTCCCTCATCCGTCCTTCGCTGCTGCAAGCTGAACTATGTCTTGACCATCAAATCTGCCCATCTTTTCTGCAACTGATTCTTTGCCATGATTGTAACATGTATTCGCAAAATGTAACAAGCTCGGTCCTAGCGAGCCCAGTTTCAGGTATCTCAGGAGCCCATAAATCACGTGTCACGAGAATATGTCAAATCGTTTAGCCCCAGCCGTCCGACTTCAGCCGCATTAAACTCGCATTGCTGCACTCAGAACGTTTGCCCTCTGATTGTCTGATGATTTTAGATCCAAGGCTTGTTGTAGGACAATTACTGTATCGGGACGAAATGGGCTCGCGGCCCATGGCGCGCTGAACGGTCTATTTCTATACTAAAACGGGAAATTCTCACTGATTCGCACCCACTCCATAATGGGCAGTACCCCGAATTATTTGCCTAATTCAAGCAAGAGGAAGACAGCCCAAAAGCCAAAATGTGGTCGGCTTTGAACCGTGGGTGACGCTTATAAGCTGCCCACATTCTCGACATTCAGCCTCTTTGCACATTAATTCTATCCAGCCCGTGATCTTCTGATCGGACCACTTAATCGCCTGGCTGAAAACAATGAAATTCACCAGCTTATCGCTATTCTTCGCTCTCGCATCGGTTGTCTTCTCGGCTGCTTTGCCTCAAGCTTTGTCTGGTGTGGAACGCGGGCCACGCTTCGAAGTAAGGGAAGTTATCCCCGAGACGGCACCAAGCCCAATCAATGATTTGACTAAAAGAGACATAGCAGCTCTCACGCTTCTTTTCGAGAGTTTGAACAACTCTGTCACTATTTCCGCAGCAAAAACGGCCCTTCAAGTGCAGGCGCTTAGGACTCAGGTCATTCATTTCGTGGCGGACTTCATTCAGGAAAAAGGATTGACTTCCCTTCTCGAGGCTGCTGACCAGTCAGGCTTGGCGTTGGACATTGTGATCATGATTGTCACCCACTTCGAGTTCATTTCGGGTACAACTGCTCTCGTCGAGTACTACAAAGAAGACTACGAAAATTCAACCACCTCGACGGGGTTGGTTCTGGGCATTTTAGGCTCAATTTTTGGAGATGGCGACTCGTCCTCGTCTTCAAACTCCTCGTCCACGTCAACATCGCTCTTGGGAAGCGTGTTGGGTACCGTGGGTTCTTTATTGGGCTTTTCCTCTAGTCTGACTTCGGGCAGCACTTCCTCCACCACCACCGGCAGCTCAACCACAACTTCCGGCTCGTCTACAAGCCTGCCTGCTACTACATCGTCAAGCAGTAGCTCTGGAGGACTTGTGGGCTCGCTTCTTGGTGCCGTGGGGTCTCTTTTTGGCTTGTCTTCTGGTAGCTCGAGCAGTGCATCCGACTCAAGCACTACTACCACCACCGCTGCTACTATCGCCACTATCGACACTGCTGCCTACGTGGCCACCACTGGTACCACGGCTACTACCACGGCCGACACTGTGGTGCTCACTGGTTTGCCGACTGGAACAACCGCCACGCCAGCTACAGGAACTACCACGACCAAGACTTCCACCACCACTGGCTCCACCCTGACTCCTGCTTCAATCGGGTCCACCATCGTCGGGGGCATCACCGGCCTCATCAACGACATTTTGAAGCGCGATGACCTCGCCGAAACTTACAACAAGGGAGGCTTGGTTGGTGTCATGAAGAGAGAGGATGTTGATGAGGCGGGCTTGATGGCCGGGTTACTTGCACGGTACTTGGACGAGGACACTCCTGCGATTGTGAAGAGAGATCTCTTGGACACAGCCTACACAGAGATTATCCTGATCATTGGCACGGACTCCAACGTGGAGGAGATCTTCGAGTCGTTGGCCAAGTCGGGGCTCGGCATCAATGTGGTGTACAGCTTCTTCATGCAGTCTGGCTTCTACGAGTTTGACTCCGAGTTGTTCGACTACATCGTTTCGAACAACTACATCACGCTTTCGTCGCTTCTCAGTGCTGCTTCTGATTCTGGAATTATCATCCACATTGCGTCCGACATCATCGGCAACTCCACGTACCTCCACGATGTGATCAACTTCGTTCTCGGCATATTTACCGGCGCCGTCCCAATTTTCGCTTTGATCAAAGCTCTTTTCTAGATCAACCGTGTACGATACCAATAAATACTTAGCGCGGAAAGAATCCTCTCTCTGATTAGGTCTGTGGAACGGCAGCACCATCGCCTCTCATGTCAGACCCTCCCGACCAGACCACTCTCCCACCTCGAGAGTTATTTTGGATACACTGCCCTCTACCAAACACCTCGCGATGATAACCGGTCACATGCTCAACAATGTGGCCCTTCTCCTCGAGGGCCTTGACGGTGTCCATGCTGATGCCTTCTTCTAATTTGACGATGGTTCCTGGTGTGGACACCGGTCCCGATGAACCGTGGCCCAAGTCCAAGTGACGCATCTTTTCGTTGGGCTCTAGGCAGAAGCGAGGGGCGTCAAGAGCCTCCTGCGGATTAAATCCGAATAAGATCATATTGAAGAAGATTTGCACATGTGCTTGAGGCTGTTCCCAGCCACCCATGCAAGCCACTGAGGCATAAAGCTCCTGTGTTTCGGTGTCGGTGATCATCGATGGAATAATTGTGTGAAAAGGTCTCTTGCCGCCCTCCAAAGAGTTGACGGCCAGCTGGCTCAAGTTGAAGTTGGCGCCCCTGCTTTGCAAAGCAAACCCACAGCCGTCGGGAATGATGCAGCTTCCAAACGACGAGAAGACTGAGTTAATGAACGAACACGCGTTCCCACTGCTGTCTGTCACCGTGAAGTAGACTGTGTCGCAGTTGTACATGGGGTCGGGCACCACATTGATATCTTCCCGGGACAAGACTCTGTTGGGTTTTACATGTTGAGCCCGCTCGGCCAAGAATTCTGGGCTGAGAGCTTTGTTGATGTCGATTTCCGGGTGGAAGTCCAAGTCACTGACGTAATGCTCCAGATCGTAGAAGGCCAACTTCAAAGCCTCGATTAGGAGGTGAAGATATTCCGGCGAATTATGGTCCATGCAATGCAAATCAATTTCTCCGGCATTTGCGAGTTCCCTGATGTAGCCGAGGGCCAAGAGGGCAACTATTCCCTGCCCGTAAGGGGGTAGTTCCCACAATGTTTTCCCCAAAAAGTCGATGCTTATCGGGTCAACGATTTTTGACGTGTGTTCCGCTAGGTCATCGAGCTCCATGAGCCCGCCTCGCTCCTTGACTGTTTGCACGATCTTCTCTGCAACTGGACCCTCATAGAACGCGGCTTTGCCCTTGGCAACAATGGCTCTAAAGAGGCTAGCCAACGGCTTATTGTCGAAGATCTGGCCCGCCTCGCAGAATGAGCCATTTTCGTTTACGAACACGGCGGCATTCCTCCCGCTTTGAGCGACCAAGGTAGCCAGAGCCTCGCGCCAGAGCTGGGCCGAAATCTCCGAGACGACAAACCCACATTCGGCCAACTCGATGGCCGGCGCAAATATGTCGCCAAGAGTGACCATTCCAGAGCCCCACAACTCGACTGCGTCCAACCAGCCTGCCACGGCCCCGGGCACGGTGACCGCATGTACGCTGTGGAGTGGGATCCGAGGGCCCGAGATGCCCGACTGCCGCACCTTCTCAATGGACGTGCGCTTCGGGGCTTTGCCCAGCCCGTTCAAGCCGTGGACGGTCGTAGACCCCCGTTCTTTGTAAAGGACAAAGCAGTCGCCGCCGACACCCGTGGACGGGGGTTCTGTCACACAGAGGGCGGCTGCAACGGCCACGGCCGCGTCCACACAGTTCCCGCCTTTTCCAAAACCCGGATGCCCGCCGCATTGGCCAATGGCTGCGTGGACGCCACCATGCCCTTCAAGGAGTGGACCACCGACCGCCTCGAGTTGAAGCGGCCGAATTCGCTGGGACGGGTGGGTGTCATGCCGCTGTGTGTTGGAGACGAGATGGCTGTTGGTAGTGATGGGCCCCCCGCAGTATGGGGAACGCGGGGGGGGACCACGGAATCTGCCCGCTCTACCCGGATGCGCCATGCGCGGCCGCTAGAGCCGGAGTCCCCGGTCAACCAATCGGTTGGGAACCCTGCAAGCACTCTACATGAGTGCAACCCGGCAAAAAGCTGCGCGCTTGGTCTGACAGAGGTGCATTAGGGGAAGTTGCTTTTTACGGGATTACGAGCACTGCCTCGCAGCAGCTCGGACTTTTCGTTGTACCTGGTGCATTCTTACCGTATGAATCTTAAATATTGCTTTGTCAGTGCCGTCCCCTGGCACATAATGTAGACAAAAATAGCGGCCTCCGCTTATGCGTCAAAGAACTCGTTGTAGTAGTAAACGTCCGGCGCATTCTTGCACCACTTGGCCGTCTCGCACACTCTCTGGATCTCTTTGTTGAACTGGCTGGCACCACAGCCCACGCATGCAATGGACTTCTTGTAGTTGGGAGAGCACAAGTCCGTGATCTCGGCCCGAATGAGACGGTCAAAGTCGGGACGCCCGTGGACCAACGTGAAGCTTTTCTCGGGCATCTTCTCGAAAGTGGTCTCCTCCGCAGACGACAGACTGAAGTGGATCTCCTCGATCTTGTCCTTGGCGTTCTCCAGCTTGCTGGAGGCGTCTTGATCATCAATACCTACTCCTCTGACATCGGCCTCCCGTGTAATGTGAAGCGCCAACTGGGCCCGGCCGCTCTCGAGGAAAGGAACCAAGTGCGGCCACATGTGGTCGTACCATTGCAAGTTGGCGTAGTTTCTCATGGAGAGAACGATAATCACCCGGCTTTGCGCAGGGCGGTTCAAGAAGTCGCCCTTGAGGTCGCGTTCCTCCAAGGTTCGAAGAAGGTCAATCGCCACAGGCAACGTGAAGGATGCACCCGAGCCGGCAGAGAAGAACATGACTGTGTCGAACGTCACCAATGGCTGGTAGTTGGCACCGAAGGGCCCGTTCATTCCAGCTTTGAGGGTGTGGATCTTGGGCTTCGTGAAGTTAGAGATCAAGTCCACGAACTCCGCCACTGACTTGCTCGTGACGGTCTCCATGGCTTCCTCTTCCTTCTTGAGTTGTGTCTTCGAGTCCGCAGACTCCTGGCTCATGATCAGCAACTCGGTGGCTTCAAAATCGGCGTTCTCTTCTTCATCCTTCATCTCCAATTTCATGATACGCTTGTGCAACTGCTTCGTGAAACCCTTGTGCACCTTGATCACCAAAACCATCGCGCCGGAGTCTGGAAGCGACGATATCGTGAATGGATGGTAGGCCAAAAGCGCCACTTTGTTGCAGTTGAACAAAACATTCTGACCAGCTCTCCAGTCGCCGTAGCGTGGCACAAGCACCCAGTACCACTTGTCACGGAGTCTGCTCTTTGTAGGAACGGGGATGGTCACCCGAACAGTCAGCTCGTCCATGATCTCAAAGTCGCAAACACCTTTCGTAGGGCCATATCTCTTGTTGCAGATTCCAATCACTCTTCCGACCACACGGTCGATCACCAACATATGAATACCAATGAGGACTGCTGCGTGGTTTCCACTGTTGTGGAAGTATGCAAGCAAGAGCATGATGAAGTTGAACACACGGTGCTGGGCTAAGAAGACTTCAAACGCAAAGCTTCTGATGAACTTGAACGAGCCGAGATTGAGCAAACCAAGACATGAGAATGCGATGAACCCGAAAATCTGAGGAGGGATCTCCACCATGATCTCGAAGTCCAAGCCCAACCAGTACTGCAAGGACAAAAGCATGTGGATCAAGGCAGCGAGGAACATGGATCTGCCGTACCACTTGTGGAAGAAGACAGACTTATCAAGCGACAAGCCAGAGAGGCCCGACACCAAGTTATTCTTCGTGACCATGAGGAAGATGACGGGGGCATGCCCGATGCAGATGCGGCCAATTCTCTTGGAGATGATGTAGTATTGAGGCTCATAGGTCAAGTCCTTGGTCTGTGCGTAGCAGAGCCACCCGTTCACGCCCAAGTGGAAGATTGCCATCAAGATAAGACTGGGCTGGAAGAAGAACCAGCTCCCGAGAACGGAGAACCCAAAGCTCCTGTTGAGAGAGTCGAAATACTTTGTCAATGTGAAGTAGCGTGGATGTGTGAGTGAGTCGGGCAGTCTCTTGCCCCTCAAGACCCAGGGGACCCAGAAGAAGATCAAGCCATGGATGACTGGGAGGAAGATGGAGATGAGCACCGAGATGGCCTGGAACTTGACGTTTCTATCCAGCTCAACGAAGTATTGATCTGCGAGAGCCACAGTCATATTCTGTCGGAAGTGTTATTGATGTGTGGTTGGAAAAAGGCTGAGATGGAGTTATCTCATGGGGTTGTACTCCACGAGTACTTTTAACGAGATGCAAGAAACCTTAACTATGTCCACGGCTCCACCCTGATTGGAATGCACGTTCAAGCGATATATCCTCGAGCCTGCAGGGGGGTAAACGGGACGACCTCATGCTTGTTGCTGTATCCAGGATTCCCGAAAAGGAGCTGGATTAATCATGTCGGTCGCTAGGTGAGATGATCGCTTGCGGACGAATGCGGACATTTCGGTGTTATGATGCGTTGCGCGCAGTTATCTTTTCCATCGTGCGCAGGAAATATGCTCACCCACAATGAAAGGCGTTCTGCGTTGTGAGCATTGTACGCCATGTTGCAGCGGTCACCTGTATACTTTCTGAACTCTATTGTTCATCGCGTTGAGCTCAATGGGGCTTGAGATTCGCAGATGGGCGCGATGTCTTAGTCTTGCACCACTCTTCGGTGGCCTTGTGCCTTGTTCGGCTGTCGTGTTCTTGGCTTCTTATGCCAACCCGGCTTCTAGAGCCAGCCGCACCCAATCAGCGTCAGCCCGCGGTCTCCGAAGACTCGGCCCTGGAGGACAAGGTCCTGCGATTGAACGTTCCATAGCCCAAGTGCCGGAGCCGCACCGAGGGTACGCTGAGATGCCGAGAGCTGTATATGCGCGAGAAAACCCGGTAACTTCCGTATATAACGATAATTCGAAATCCTATCGGATCCCCAATTTTTGAAGCATCCCTGACCGTAATGTTGAACTTCTTTTCCTACGTGTTCCTCGCCAAAGCCGTGTTGGCCATCAACTACTCTACGTACCCTGCGGTGCCCAAGTCGGCCTCCATCAACGGTTTTGCCGACCCCATCTACAGCCTCTTGCCCAGCTGCGCCCAGAGCTGTGTCGATGTCTCCACCTCCAGCACCCCATGCCCTTACTGGGACACTGGCTGTTTGTGTGTGATGCCACAGTGGTCCGGTGTCGTTGCCGAGTGCTTCGCCGAGTCCTGTGACGCTAGCGAAGTGGCCACCGCCACCTACTTGGCCTACTCCTTGTGTCTGTCGGTCGGTGCCGACTTGTGGATGATGCCTGCCTCCATCTCCACCATGCTTTCGAGTGCCGCGTCCGGCGTGGTGTACGACGGCTCGGCCGGCTCGGCCTCGGCCACCGCCGGAAGCAGTGCCGGTTCCAGTGTGAGCCAGTCGCCAGCCATCACCGCTGCCGCCAACGGCACCTCTTCTTCCACGGACAGTTCTTCCGCCACTGACCTGGCCTCGCTGAGCGCCCTGACTCTGTCGTCGGCCAATGGTGTGGGGTCGCTCGCTGTTCAAATCACCCCCTTGATGTTCGCTGCCGTCTTGTGTGCTCTTTAGAGAGCCTCATGCATGTCAGCCTCGCCTGTAGAGCCTCTGAATAATTAATCCAAATTTGTACGAACTACGACCATGTAGAGCTAAGCCCGGTAGCAAGCATGTGAGGCAAAAGCCACCGGCATTGGGGCGGGTTTCGGTATGGCCCCATGTCGCTCAGCCGGCTGTGGACTTACCGGTGGGGTGATGGAAAATGCAAACGCCTCAAAGAGCGGCGAGATTGCCGGAGCCGTTCGGCCTGCAGTTCGGAATACTTTAAGCGACCTGCATCATAATCAATTCAATCAACGCGGCTTTTCCCATTGAACTCGTGAGATTGCCACGAGAACAATGGTAATCTCGAACATCAGGGGTTTACAGCCCGCCCTCTGCCAGCGCCTGGACTCTTTTTCTCGGCCCCCTTACGCTATTGTTCGCCGCTTGTGCGTGCGGCCTCTGATTGAAGTTGGAGGTGCCAAGCAACGCAGTGCGCAGCCACCCTACATGCATATGCAAAGCTCAAGCTGCAACCGAGTCGGGTTTGAAGAAAAAATCGGAAAGCTTCCCTGCCATAGCCAATGGGAGCACTAGCCCGGACAACTGTGCAGACACTAATTCGGACCAACTAAACACAAAGCCGCTGATGATCGAGATATAAATTGCACCCCAAAGTCCCACGAATAATCCCACATCAAACCCCACTCGCTATGCTTTTCTCACTCGCTTCTGCTGCCACCGTTTTGGCTGTTGCCCAGGCCGTCAACTACTCGACCTACCCCTCCGTCCCCAAGACCGCTACCTACAACGGTTTTGCTGACCCCATCTACGACCTCTTGCCATCTTGCGCCCAGAGCTGTGTCACCGTCTCCACCTCGAGCACCCCTTGCCCTTACTGGGACACTGGCTGCTTGTGCATGATGCCTGTCTTCAACAACGTTGTCGCTCAGTGCTGGATCGACGACTGCTCTGGCTCCGAGGTCAGCCAGGCTGTCTCCTTGGCTTCGTCGCTTTGCTCCTCCGCTGGTGCCCCAAGCCCTTACTACTACTTGAGTGCTGCTTACTCCACCTCGTTGTCTGACGCCATTGCTGCCGCCACCGCCGAGGCCGACTCCACCACCACCTCTGCCGCTGCTGCCGTCAGCTCTTCCACCGAGGCCGCCGCTGCCACCTCCGAGGCTGCTGCCACCACCGCCGCCGTTGCCTCTTCCACTTCCGTTGAGGCCGCCGTCACCTCCAACGCTGCCACCACCGTTGCCCCAAGCTCTGCTGCTACTGAGGCTGCCACCGAGGCCGCTGCTTCCGACGCTGCCGTCGTCTCCTCCGCCCAGGCTGCCGTCTCTTCTGCCGGTGTTGCCTCTTCTGGCGCTGCTGCCTCTTCTGGCGCCGCCGTCTCCTCTGTCGCTGCTTCTGCTTCCGCTGCCGCCTCCTCTGTCGCTGCCGTCTCCTCTTACGAGGGTGCCGCCGTCGGCATTGTCCCTGGTGCCGCCGCTGCCGTCATTGCCGGTGTTGCTATGTTCTTGTAAGCTCACTAATTTTTCGATTACAAGAGCACTTGTATTAATTGAGTAACATCTATGTCATTAGGACTGGATTCATGACATCAATACATGGCTAACTCTTCACTATTGTAGACCGTTACTTTCTGCCATTCCATCTAGGCGCTTTTCCAACCTAATTGTGGGGGCGCAGCCAGCCCCCGCAATCTGGAGCACATGTTTCCGAGATGCCTCGTCTATGATTGTTTGAGCTGTACACGACCGATGCCCGTAAATATTAATGTCAGTCAGTTTGTCATTGGAATCAATGTCTCATCTTCACATCTAAACCTTCGTGTGTCTGTATGTTCTGTGAGAGCTTTTCAACTGCTGTTTGGATAACCTGGCTTTCTTCAAACTTTTCGGGTTCCGACTCGCTCGGGGATCGTAATGTGGCACACCGCTGCACTTAGGCCATGACCATTTGTCACGATGCTGAAGCTGAAATTTGTCATTGAATTGTGACAGACGATTACTCTTACAAAATTGAAGGCAAATTAATGTAACTTAGCTCTGTTCCTTCGATTTTCGAATTTTCCCAGCTCATTTCATGTTTCGTTCGTGTCGCGTAATACTAGCAATTTCTACAAACTACTGTGTGAAACCCGGCTACAGGAAGGACACCAAGTGATCAACGTTCATAAATATTTCGTAAATCTTGTACTACGCATGGCTCAATGAATATAGCCTGTGGATTCCCGAATCCGCCATCACCTCTTACTCTAGGAGCTGCCAAGCACTCTCCGTCAATACTGGTGATGAACCGCCCTGGAACTTGCAGCCCCAAACTTTCGCTCTCCATGCTTCTGAAATCGACAGGCCGCCGTTTTGTTCAGCCACATGCTCAGAGCAAATCGCGTGCCTTGGAATAAAAAATGGGGCAAACTCTATTCCGTGCATCTCGAGTGTCACAAGAATCCGATGAACCGACAAACCCCTCATTCTCGATCTCCGCCAATGCTTTTGACGTCATCCTCGCTCTTTGAGCAGTGCGTTCAACTCAGCCGGGCACCGCTCTGGACTGCTCACCATCAAGTTCAGTTCGGAGATAGCAGATTCACCTCAAGCACCCGAATTAGGTTTTCCCCCACAACATCCTCAATCACTAGCGAAGCACTTGCCAGGTAACAATATGCCTCACCATCGGCATGTGCCCGCTCCAAGTCCGCCAGGCGCATGAAACTGCACACAAGCACGAAACACTGCCTTTTCAAGTATATTTCGGGCCTTCACTTGGGCACACAAGGTACGGGTGTTCCACGTCTGATCAGTACCAACTGCTGTTTGCTCGTGCACTAAATTCCCGTCGATGCGGGGCGACCCAACGACATATATAATCCATCTTTGTCCGCAGGCTATCCCACCATTGGTCTCGACATACCGCCCTCTCTAGGCCACCAGTGCAACCTCCTTATTTATTATGAGCGTGAAACCAAACAGAATCTGGTCCTTGACCGAGGACAATGAGATTGCGACCAAGCAGGCTTGGGGGATCTTACTCAAGCAATGGGGTTATGATCTCGACAATTACAGTTTCGGAGACCTCGAGCATCACGAGAATTTCGTCAGCTCAACGGCGCCAAATGAACTTCCCGACCTCTCGGTGGGCCTGGTGGTGAGCAAGTGTCCCCCGGTGTCTGAAAGAACCAGCAAAACGTTTACCACCATGAATGGCAACTCTGAATACATGCGTGGGCGGTACGACAAGTCCGTGAAGGTCACACCAAAGGACACCTACCGCAGTTTCGCCAAGACTAGCATCCCTGGGTCTCACCAGGCCTTCCTTGCCACGATGCGCCTCGACAGCCCCGACAACTTGTTTCTCCGCTTCATGCGTGCCCGCAAGTTTAAAGTGCACAATGCCGTCGAGATGTTCGCTGCATGGATGCGGTGGCACACAGAGAGCTACCCTGTGGCGAAGTGGGTAGCCGACGGCGATCTGACCATTGCGTTCTCAGGAAACTACCCAGAGCTCGTGAAGGCATTCGAAATGAACAAGTTCTACATTCGCGGCAAAGACAAGACCGGAGGCAGAATCTGCGTAATCAGGGTGAAGCAACATTTTGGAAGCGACTGTCCCGAGAAGGACTTCGAGATCTTGATCTGCTTGTTCATCGAGTGGTGCCGGCTTGCTTCGACCGATTACCACTCCGGAAACGATGGTGCTAACATTCTCTTCGACATGTCTGGCTTTTCCTTGAAGAATGCGGACTTGAATGCTGTACGCTTCCTCGCCAAGGCATTCGAGGCCAACTACCCTGAATGTCTTAATGCAATCTGGGTCCACAAGGCACCATGGATATTCAACGCAGTCTGGAAGATCATCAAGGGATGGTTGGACCCAGTTGTTGCATCCAAGATTCACTTCACCAAACTGGCAGCTGACTTGGAGAAGTTTGCTGACATTGACCAAATTCCACAGGACTTGGGCGGCAAGGACGACTATGTACCTCAGTACGTGACTCCAACCGAGTCCAATAGTGCCACGAAGCCAGCAGATGACACAATGGTGCAGCTCTTGAGTGATCGCGAGATGTTGACGAAGACCTTCTACGAAACCACCATTGCATGGATCAACGCCAAATCTCGTGAGGAGTCTACAGAGCTATTGAACTTGAAGATTCATTTGGGTGCCGAGTTGGCAAGCAACTACCTTGCTTTGGACCCCTATGTGCGTCACAGAGGAGCATTCGACCGTGATGGCTCTCTCGACAACATGTCGTACTGATTTGGAAGGTACAGGACCGTGCCTTCTTATGGTCAAACTGTAGTGGGTGACTTTTAGGAGAGAGGATGTCCTCAGTAAATCACGAAGCCAGTGAACCAGGCGTGTCATATATTCATCGAATGCACGATCCAGCTTTGCGATGTGGGCAAAGCGTTATGAATTAGCTCTGGTAGTGAAGGTTGTACGCGGGATTGACATTGACGTACATTGGATAATAGATCGACGGTCGCGGACCGCTCGAACTTGTACCTGCGCCACGACTCGGCATGGTTCCCGGGCTTCCCCACAGTTACGATTCAAAGTCACTTTGCACGACTAATTTTTTTACGACATCACAAGCACGCGAAATTTTCATCAATACTCAAAACATGGTGCGGAGGTTCGGGTTGGGGCCATGTGAAGATTCGCTCCGCCCACCCCGGAGTATGGTATATAGTTGGCTATTCTTGAGCAAAATATTACCCCTCATCGTGAAAGCTTGGTTCAAGACAATAAAATTTCGGTCCCAGCCAAGAATTGAAGTCGAATCGTGTGCAGGTTCATTTTTATGATTCTCGGTTGACTTGTTGTTACGAGACCATGAAATGCAGGGACCTTTGGGACAGAAATGCATAGTCATTGATTTTAGCCTCGAGACTCTTGGCGAACCTTCTCGGACACTTCTGATCACCAAGTTGCTTACTCAACGGCCTTATTTCACTCACTTGGAATCAAGTTCATTGTTCTCTGAGCTCATATTGCTGCTGGTGTTTCGACTTCGGTGCAAAAATCTGAATTACAGGTCCGCTTCGCATGTATTGTGTTCTAGTGTTACATTTAAGTTCACAGTTCACTCGGCAGCATGATGGATGCCAACATCAAGAAAACCAGTAACTTTTGAGTCTTGTTGATTAGACTAGAACGTATAACGGAAGAGTGGATTCTGCTTGTCTGTCAAGTCAGCAAACTCATGGTTCTCGATAGCCATGAATTTCTCAACCGCTTCACTGTCCATGTTCCGGTCACGCTTCTTGTTATCGTAGTGGTAGCCATAGGCCAATCCTCCGAACAAGACAAGCACCACAGCATTGCAAGCCACCATGAGAGATTGCGCAGTGGGGTAGTTGGGCGCTTCACTCGCAAGGAACGTCTGGGGGCCAATCAAGTTACCCACGCAGTAGCCGATCAAGAAGATTGCGTTGGTGGCCACCTTCTTCGTGTGTCCAGCACAGTTGGAGACAATCAACGAGATGGTCAACACGGACGAGATTGCCAAGAGCGAAGTCATGGAGTAGCCGGCAAGTTGCAACTTGTGATTCTTGCCAAATGCCAAGAACGCTGTCGCCATAATAACAATAGCATAGACAATCAGGCCCCAAAATATTCTGTTGGGGAAGTAGCGGTAGACATAAGTGAAACCAATGAGTCCGACAAACTCCACAGCACCAAGAATCATTCCCACCAACATTGTGTCGCCGACGGAGTAGCCTAGCTTTTCATTCAAGAGGATAGACCCGAAGTTGGTCAAACCACCATTGGGGATGCACACCAAGACTCCAATGAAGAAGAAGATCCAGGTTCTGTAGTCAGTCAAGGCTTCGATGAATTGTTCCTTCTTGAAATGCTTGTTGCCGAAGCCCTGTTGATTGACACGAATGCGCTGAACAATAAGCTTCTTCTCACGCTCGGTCAAGAACCAGGCGTCGGTGGGCTTGCTGGGGATGTGGAAAAACACAGCAAATCCCAAGAAAATTGTCATGCAGCCAGTGACGATGAAAATGACCTTCCAGGCCTCGATACTGTAGCTGTCCTGGTTTCTGTAGATGTTGTAGCCGATGGCCCCCAGACCCACCATGATGCCCACACCATTGAAGGCGTACCAGATGCCTGTGCGCAAGAAGACCTCTTCTTTGCGGTACCATTGGGAGGTGATGATCATGAAAGCAGGAGTCACGGAGGACTCGAAGGCGCCCAACAAGACCCGAAGCACGATGAAGCCGGCGTATTGGGGGACTGCATGCAAGCAGAGAATCAAGCCCCACAAGACAATGTAGATGGAGAGCATGTAGGTCAAGTTGAATCTCTGAAGGGTGTAGGATGCGATGAACTCATAGGCCAAGTACCCAAAGTAGAAGGCGGAGCCTGCCCAGGAGTACTGGTCGCCATGCATGTTCAAGTCTGTTCTCATGCCAAGAATGGCCGCGTAACTGATACTCAGCTTGTCCATAAACTGCACCGCGTAAACTATGCAGATTAAAGGCATCAAGTAGAGATCGACCTTGCGCATCAAGCGGCGGTCTTCTTCGGGGGTCGTCTCGATCAAGTCATGAGGGTCGGCATACTTGACAGCCTCGTCAGCGTCGATAATTTGCACGGGCTTGCCTGTGATCGGGGAGATAAAGCTGGTGAGTTTGTTGGCCGAGGTCAACAGTTTGACCTCGCACTCGGTGTTGTCCTTTTTCTCCATGTCCATTGTCTATGGTCTATGGCAGAGCGGCAGAAGGTTTGCAAGTCAGAGTTGAGAGGGACTGTGTGTGATTCACGCAGGGATGTCGAGGTGTGTTGTGAGTTGGTGTTACTCTAAAGGACAGATGAAAAATCCAGAGCCGGGCGGCCAGCGGCCTTATTATAGTGCCGGCGACTCCAAGAAAAACGATCATCATCTCCGATCGCCCTGGGCCCTGCATACAAAGATAAGGCAGGGAGATGAGGAGGCGCCCCGAGCGGCGGCTGATAGAAACGCGGCGTCGCCTACGTGGGTTGCAATTCCGCGCCGCCTGCCTCACCGTATCAGTTGCCCAGTTCGGTACCCGGAGGCTTGCCAGTCCAGAGCACCACGAAAAGTCAGCACCCGCACAAGCCGTGGAGCTGGACCATCGAGGTGGGGAAGAACTAGTCGTGGCATCCGAGGCTGGACCCTGACCAAGAAAAAACAGATGCGGAGAAGCAGGTCAAATTTTGCAGTCGAGAGCCAGAACACAATGAACGTGTTTTAATCCGGGTGCAAATGATGTCTCGCAAGCCATCTTCGGCAGCCTCGGCACATTCCCGACGCTGCTTATCTTTACTCCGCACTGCTACAAAATACTACCGGGCGCCTCTGAGTACTCCCCCTCCAACGCCAGCCAAACTAGCTTCCGCCTTCACAAACTCTGGCCTGTCAAGTGGCCCCTGTCTGGCGTTTGGTTTGGCTCGGCAGGCGACCCAGTCTGCTGGGGTATGCACTGGAAAAGACTACTTTTCAAGGTCTGGGGAAAGTCATCTCGATAAACACGCACCCTGGCCCCACATTCCGGCATACATTGGGTGCCTGAGAGGGCTCTTCGATAACAATATGCAGTGGGGCCGCAATCTGAACCCCGCTTATCGCTCTGTATCGTCGGCAACCGGATTCCAAGATTTGTTCTCTCCTCTGCTGCAGGAACTCCTGTGCTCAGAAACCCCACCGCATAAATCCGAGCGCTCAATTCATAGTCGGGCTTAAACCGCTACGGCCGTGCTGATCTCGGGCTCTTGAGGCTCATGAGTCACAAGTCCTTGCAAAGCTAAGCAGACCCAAAGAAATGAACAGCCCGAGAAACCTCGCTTTCGTCCGATCTCACTTCAAGTGAGCACATCAATCCGTTCGAAGACGTAGCGGCTCTACTTCATCCATTACATTGAAGAAATGCTAAGGCACCCATGGGTCGCAGAACATCCGATAAGCTCCCGCAATATCTATGGGTCTCATGGACCTTTATGATGCACAACCCTGGGCAAATGGAGATTCAAGGGTCACAGAGTCCATACTCGTGCGATTGATCTCAAAGTGACCCCCTACTTATTGTCCGGTCGAATTTCCGAAGCAAGCATCACCTCATGATGGAGTGCGTGTTTAAGGACCTTGCTGTGGCGTTTGGCTCGACAAATAGCAAAATTGTATCAAAGAAAAAAACGAAAAAAAAAAAAAAGTAAAGATGAAAACCTTATGCTTTTAGAAATGGGCTTTCACCAGTTTGTACAATGTCAGAGCTACGATGAGGTACAGTCGCTCCGGCAATGTGCGTGGGGAAAGCGACCAATTCATTCTGACCTGATTGATGGAACTGGGCCGCCTTTACAGATCAAGCGACACTACTGCCGAATTGATCCCCGGATGCCTGTCCGATCCTATCACACCTGGGAATGGGTCTTTAACTGGAGTCCGAGGTTAGTGAGGGAGTTTTATGATATACAGATAAGACCTGCGCTATAGGCGATCTGCCAACGAATATTTCGACAATTCAAATCTGGTGACACGAACTATACCTTCGATGTCATGGACTTAGCAATGTTTTCGCCTTGTTTATAATTTTGATGAAAATCAAAGAAGACAAGTCCCGCTGTTTGAAGTCTGGAGCAAGTGCTGCGAAGTCGAAAGACTCTTCAGAGGTCAAGTCCTCGAAGACTCATCTACAACTCATTTTATCGAAACGTAAAAAATGTATTGATACTCTAAATAAGCATACCAATGAAAATTAAAATTGCCATGCCGCCGATCGCTTTACGTGATGCAGCGCCTTCCATCGTGGAAGGAATGGCAGTCGAAGCCGAGGATGATGACTGGGCAGAACCAGAATACGAACCAACGCCTGTTGTATAACTGGTCAAAGACCCAGCAGAGTCGGTGGTAATAACCACAACTCCAGTGTCAGTTACGACAGAACCATCGGACTCGGTCGTGACAAAAGTGGTAGTGAACAGAACACCACCGGACGAGCTACTCACCAGACCGATGTCGGTAGTGTAGGTGGTCAAGGACCCAGCAGAGTCAGTAGTAACCACAACAACGCCGGTGTCGGTGACAACAGAGCCATCCGAGGCAGTAGTCACGAACGTGGTGCCGTACAGTGTCAAGTCTGTAGAAGCACCAGTGTATGGACCAACATCAGTGGTGTAGGTGGTCAAGGACCCAGCAGAGTCAGTAGTAACGACAACAACGCCGGTGTCGGTGACAACAGAGCCATCCGAGGCAGTAGTCACGAACGTGGTGCCGTACAGTGTCAAGTCTGTAGAAGCACCAGTGT